>JAFVLL020031098.1:21031-50920 GCA_021397915.2 Tor tambroides
TTGACATAACCATTGGGACATTTCACCATGGTTTTTTTTTTTTTTTTTTTTTTTTTTTTACTGTATTTACAAACTATGGTTACAACTTAGGAACTGTAGTAAATTGTCCAAAAGACGGATATATGTATCACATGTACTATCAACAGCAATTGCTTAACAGTGGTTGATCAGTAGTGAATATCCTAGTGTTGTTTCTATTAAAGTGTTTGGTTGTTTTTGTATCCATTAGGACTTCTATAACTGGTCTGATGAGTCTTTTGAAGAGATGGACAGCACACTGGCAGTGCAACAGGTGAGAGCTTTTCTTACTCCATTGAATCACAAAAGGACATTTTTGAGAGGAGACAGTGGCCAAGGGCTGGCAATCTCCAAAAAGTTACAAAAAAGCACTGTAAAAGTTGTCAATATGATTTTTGCGCTGTATTAAGTCCTAAGTCCTTGTAAGCAGTACAGTAACTTTATATGAGGAACAGACTGAAGTTATTTTGTGAAGATCATTATATTGTAAGTTATTTTGTAATTTAAAATGGTTATTGATAGTTGTTTTTTTTTCCTTTTCAGTATATTCAGCAGAACATCCGCTCTGATTGTTCCAACATAGAGAAGATTATGGAGCCTCCAGAGGGACAGGATGAGGGGGTGTGGAAATATGAACATCTCAGGTATATTGTTAGTCTGAATGTCAACTCAGATCCTTCATTTCATCCGCCACGACCTCTGTTGCTGTAACAACATATATAGTTTTTGATGACAAAATTGGTCCCACTTTATATTAGGTGTCTTTAATTACTATGTACTTGCATAAAAAAATTATACTTTGTTTTAAAGATGTATTGCAAAATGCTTTTGCTGCTATTGAGCTGGGATACGGTTTTGTGGCATGGTTAGGTTTTTGGGTGTGTTAAGAGGTAGGGTCAGCAGTCTAAATATAGATGCAATTACAGAAATTAATTATAATAGATGTAATTACATGCTGTTTTTTAAATATACATACAACATAAAAGCATGTATGAACACAATAAGGGCATTAATTATTTAAATGTTAGTACACAGAAGTTTAAGACAATATAAAGTGGGTTTACAGAATGTTTATCAGATGCTCTTTGTTGCTGTGTCTTGGGAGTTATTGAATTGTGTAAATTTGAAATATTTTGTATATACATATAGACAGTTCTGTTTGGAGCTCAATGGCTTAGCAGTTAAACTGCAGGTAATTATCTTTCTTATACTTTATATCACAAATAAATCACATAGTCTGCACTGCACTATTAATTTAAAAGTAACTTATGTCTCCTTGTCTTATGCCAGGTTGTTTTAGTTGTCATAGTTGTTTTCAGATATTTATAAAGACAGTACAATGATGTGTGATGCCTTTGCTTCACAGAATGAGTGTCATCCTGACACGTGTACCCAGATGACTGCCACTGAGCAGTGGATCTTTCTGTGTGCCGCCCATAAGACTCCCAAAGAGGTGAGTGTCTCTGTGACTTTTTGATCTAAATGAAAAGTTTACATTTGAAATTAGCTGTGTAGTCAAAGTAATTGTGTTAGGGTTGCATAATCTGTAGATTGTCTTCGATTAATCAGAGAAAAAAGCCAGATGTTATTTTTGTTTTTCGTGCACAGAATGTTTAAATGCTAATCAAATTAGTAGTTGATAATTTTCATTATTGATTATTATCGATCAGTTGTTGCAGCCCTAATGAATTTCTTAACAGACTGAATTGGAGAAGCTAAAATATGGATGATTGTGTCTTATGTTGACTTGTTTGTTTACTGTGGCTCCCAGTGCCCTGCCATTGACTACACAAGGCACACTCTCGATGGAGCTGCGTGTCTTCTCAACAGCAACAAGTATTTTCCCAGCCGGTGAGTTATTGAACATCTAATCCATTAAAGCAGGGGTGTTCATTGCTCCTTCTGGAGATCTGTTTTCCTGCACAGTTTAGCTCCAGCACTGCTTGAACACAACTGGATTTGTTTAGGGTGGTATAACCAGAATCAATAATAATTAGTAAAAAAAGAAAAAAATTGTATTTTTTTTTTAATGATATTCCATATCACCACATGATGACTTAATTATTATTATAAATAAATACAGCTTTATTTACATATATGCAGTACATCATGAATTTGTAAGATGTTTTGTAAAAAGTGATTCACAAAATTAAAGTTGGATCTAAAGTACATAGGAAGGAAGACCTTCATGAACAGATTTGAGCACCCCTGCATTACTATGTTAATTTCTAGGATTTTCTAGCTGTAAACAGGCTATTGATGTTTTCAGTAACCGCTGATCCTCTCGCTGCTTTCCGTATAGCGTCAGCATTAAGGAATCATCTGTGGCCAAACTGGGCTCGGTTTGCCGTCGTATCTATAGGATCTTCTCCCATGCTTACTTTCACCACCGCCAGATTTTTGACAAGTATGAGGTAAGCAAGATCATTTATGTAATTGACAAGCACCTACATTTAATAAAATGGAATATCTGCTCTGCTCCGAAACCTTTTTAACTATCCTGAACATCAGTCGTAAAAATTATTTGGTCATAAACCTATTTTTCAGTTTAACAGAGCAATAGTCAATTAGTGCACCTCATCAGAAATTGTTGCCCAATAAGAATGTTTCCAATTGATCACTAATGAGATTTCTGTGAGATTCATGTCTAAGAAAGAAGCTCACAGAGTTTTTGGAGTCATTACTTAATTTAAAGTGAATGTTAAGCATGAGAATGACAGGGGCCATGACAAAGCAGCTACTGTTCATTCAAACAGCATTTCCTGCAGTGGTCAGTAGGAGGCATCTTTGGAGAGTTTGCTAAAAAGCACAATCAAAACAGCATCAGAAACATTTTATCATCTCTTTCCCACAGAATGAGACTTTCTTGTGTCACCGCTTCACTCGTTTCGTGATGAAGTACAACCTCATGTCTAAGGACAACCTCATTGTGCCCATCCTGGAAGAGGAAGTCCAGAGTGCCACTGCTGGGGAGAGTGACGCCTGAGCTGTATCTTGTGCATTTTGAGCCTCTAGCATCCAGACAGTAGAGGCGTACAACTTTAGTCATTTGACATGTTACTTTTCCACTCACTAATGCTTCATTTGATCCAAAATTCATCATTCAGCTGTAACAATCAAAATGTTACATCAGCAGCTCCTTGTACATATCTCACTCCATCTCCATTGTAAATCCTGCTTAACCAATAAGAATTTCCTTTCTTTTTTCTCCCTCTCTCAACTATAAACGAGTCTGGTGATATTCACCCTGTCTTTTCCCTCGTTGTTAAGTTATTACATGGGTGGAGGGCTCTTATCCAGCCCACTTTGTCCTTTTTTTTTTTTAAATAAACTAAAATGTATGGTATTTTCATTATGTCAATTGTTAATAAAAGACTTGTACTTAGTCTGCGCTTATGCATTGGCTTTTTATGCCATGTTCGACTGCTAAGTGACAACACAAACAGCCCTTTAATATGAGGTAAATACCCATTTAATAAAACATTACAAAAACTGTCTGAAACATGTTCAAATACTACAGTTGGTAAATAATACTGATCAGTTCTGGCATATTAGAATGTAATGTTTCTTCAATCCCAGAAGCTGAGCTCAAGATATTTAACATCTCATTCGGTTCACCATGGCTTTAACATTTACAGCAGCTCGATAGTCTGTTTTGCGAACTAAAATGTGCTTATTCTATTCTGTTGTTCCTCAAAGAGGGATAAACATTGTCGAGGCAACGTAAGATGTGAAAAATACAACCCTTAACATGGTTAAAATTCTACAACAATTCTAAGGTGGCACAAGCAGCACCACTGCAGCTCAGTTTGAAAAATCCAGCCAGATGAATTGAATTTGACCTCCGAGCTGGGGAGAACTAGTCAGTTTATGCCAAACAAAAGAAAGTACCCTGCTCATAGTCCCATAGCAGTTGTTGAACTGAAATGCTGCCACTTAACATGCAAATCGGAGTGTATTACCTTTCCCTTTTGGATAGTGAAGAAATTCCCAAGAGATTAAGATACGAATTCAGCACTAGCACCAGTTGAGCTCATGGCACAGATCAGATAAACAAGACTACAGCATTTAATACAGGCTAGTTCTTGGAATCCAGCCTGAAGCGCTGTAGGTTTACAGTGCATATGCATTTCCCTTAAACACTGGCATCCCAAGCTAAATGGAGAGTTCCTGATGTTTTGATTCCAAGTCCAGGAAAATTTCTGCAAGAAAATGTAAGCATGTCGCAAATCTGCACACCAAGTAAACGTCTGCGTCCTGCAAAGGGGCTGTTTGGATACTCCGTTCCTGAGTTCGTCATGTTGAACCATTGCAGGTGTTAGAACAAACAACTGAACTGTCAGCTGGTTCGGAGTATAAAAAGAACAGGAAAAAGAACAGCAAAAAAATGAACAATGAGGAAGGACACCCGCAGTGATCTTGAGACAAATGTGACGTGAACTGGACGTGGTATTGTGCAAGCGCTGTGAAATACTGTTGATGCAAATAACTGAATGTCAGTGCTATTTTTGATAGTTTGTGTCCAAGTATCATTGCACATAAACTTTGTGCTTTCAATTACAAAATAAAACCGAACTCTATTATACGTTATAGCTTGTTAAAAAATAATTTACAAAATGTTAAAAGTGCTATGAGTCCATTTCTAATAGAGGAACACAAATCCCTTGTGGTGTGGTGATGTGGTAAACTCTAAGCCAGCTGCTGCTCTCAATCGTCAAAGATTTCTGACAGAACTTGAAAAAGAATTTGCATCTTTGAGTTGGTCCATCACATACAGGTGACTTCTGCAGCCCCGTCATCCGGCTCAAATCCTCCCTCGTCTAAATGGGACAGAGCACTGGGATACCCCCCTCCAAAAACGGGGAAACCGCCGATTCCCCCTGAACATGGAGACGACAGCTCTGTGTGCGGTTCATCCACACCTCGACTCACAGAGTGACTACACACCTCTCGTCGCGTGGAACCCTTGAGGAACAAAAAACGAGGTTTGAGATACAAAATAACATGTCAAAATCTATCAATATTGCAATTTGGTACATTTTAGAGAACAAATGGATTAAAATATTTATGTCCCTTTATGGTTTTGTTTTTTAATAAAAAAAAAATGTGTTTGTGACTTATTGTTGAATAATTACTTAATTATTCAATTTTAATACAACTAAAATAACTATTGGAAACAATCTATATGAAAATTAGAAGTGTTGCAGTGTTATTTTTAATATGGTTTATTAACTAATATAGCTTTGTTAATGTCTGAATTACATTTTTATATTTTCACTTTAGTTTTAGTAAATTTATAGATTTGTCATTTTATTCTATATAGTTTTTATTAATTTTTATTTATTAGTTTTAGTTATTTTAGTAATTCAAGGGCAACTAAATGATAATCAGAAGAACTGCCTTGACAACTAGCTGAAATACAATAGTTTAATATTTTATTTCAGTTCATATTTAATTTGTTTCAAGTAATGGTATTGTTTATTTTATCTGATGATAATAACCCTTCTTGTAACTAACTGAAATAAGTTACTAAAGCACTAAATTACTCAACTAAAACAGAAATAAAAACAAATTAAACCTAAAAAGTAATTGAAAAAAACAAAAAAACAAAGCACAAAAGCACAACAAAATGACTAAAGTAATAAAAGAAAAACAGAAGAAAATATACAAATAACCTATTCAAAATACAAAATACAATAATTGTATATATAAATACTAAAATAACAATGGTTTGTTAGTTGTGGTTCAAAATCATTTAAAAAAGTTATCTTGAGTTCATTTTGATTGAACTATCGCTTTAAAAGTTGGCTTTCCTCACAAAAATGGACTGTAAATAGAAAATTGTGTCCTTAAAATATATCTGGTAGACTAAATTACAAAAAAAGCAACAGATTTACAAATGTAATTGTTTAAAATGACATTAGCAAACAGGTACCTGGCTGTGCTGTGGTACCGTTTGTCCCTTGACGGGTCTTTGCAGGAAAACAACTTGCTTGGTGGCAAGATTCCCTTCACTGCAGGAAAAGAAAAACAGTCAGCTTGGGATATGGTGATGGGTTGTAAATAAACATGATTAAATGGCTTGTACTGTGAGGGCCCCACCTGTCATGGCGAATGATTGGGGTGGGCAGCACACAAGTGAGCAGCCAGCCGAATTCTGCTAATGTGTGGAGCAGAGGACCATAGTCTGTCTTTACATCTGAGCCCTGTGACACAAACAGGAAATCATTGAAGACAACATAAAATGGCACTCAACACACTTAACTTCCTTTATGAGATAATGTGACACCTTTCAGACATTTCATACATGCGGTCACACCTCTATAACGGTCCACTGTTCCACTACAATAGTGTCATTGGCAGGTGGCGCCGTGCTTTTCTCCTCATAGACAAACAGCCCCTCTAGAGACCTGGGCACGGGCTCACCTGTAAAAACCATTAAACGTCTACATCATACTGTAGAAACTAGTAAATGACAATTCACAGCTAGACTGTTACATCTGGATGTGTACATGTGTGTCTGAATGTTAATTTAATCGTTCAAATGCATCCTTCTATCATTATGACTCAGATCTGAATGTTGAAAAGTGACTGTTTATAATGCAGGAGACCATTTTATTCTGATTATTCTATATTTTCACCCACTGAACCACAGAGACATAATTTGTAGGTCTCATTTAGTCAGTGCTGGAAGTGTGTCAATGACCTACAAAAGATAATGAAACTGAACTACTTATATGACAGCAAAATAAATCCATGTGCACCAACAGGTGAGAGAACAAAAGAGTGAATAAGATTGTAGAGCAAACACTGGAAACATTACAGAGGTTGTTTTTGCAATTAAATTATACATCCTTTATAATATACACAGGTAGAAAACATACACAAATGTGCTATTGTTCAAAAGTTTGAGGTCAGTAAGATTTAAAAAAAAAAAAAAAATAAATAAAATAAAAAAATAATAGTAATACTTTCATTCAGCAAGGATGCATCAAATTGATCAAAAGTGACAGTAACATGTTTCCACAAAAATATTTAACTGTTTTCTACATTATAAGCACCAAATCAGCATATTTGAATGATTTCTGAAGGATCATGTCATACTAAAGACTGAAGTAATGGCTGCTGAAAATTCAGCTGTCATCGCAGGAATAAATGACATTTTAAAATAGAAAAGTTATATTAAACTGTAATTATATTTCACAATGTTATTATATAATGATTATTTTGATCAAATAAATTATATCCATGGTAAGAACAAGAGATTTCTTTCATTAAAAATCTTAATTATTCCAAATGACCACCAAACACACACAATATACAGTATACACATTAAATATATACACAGAGGAACATATGACATGGGAAGAAAGTGAGCAAGATTATAGAGCTACTTTGTAAACTGCTTTTCATGGTCAAAATTTACTAGCTCCAGATGTCTCAAAGTACACACACACATATCTGATTTAGCTCCTATTAGTCTGGTGCGAAACAGGAAGCACGGTCGTGAGGTTAGGGACGCGAGCTCTAAATTTAGTTTTGGTGGGAGACAGGAGAAGGGAAACATGCCTTTGGTTAAAAGATAGAGAGATGTGAAGGATGTATAAAGACAAGGATTAAAAAGATGACTTCTGAGAATGAAAAGATATACTTGGAGAAAAAAAAACAAGATGACAGGGGCTCTGGATTGGTAAAAACAATCAGTTAATTCTTTATATCATAATCTTAAGTCTTCCTTATGAAGAGCTAAAGAAGGATGTTGACATCTTCCTTTCACAAACACAAACATGTCAGCCAGAAAAACAACCAGCTCAGGGAATCAAATTGTGACAGTCAAAAATAAGTCTAAGAACTACCTTTAGGTGTGTCCCAGTATACAAAGGAGTCAACCAATGACCAGCCTTTGCGGTAGTAAGCTGCGGTCAATTCCAGCCAATCAGCTTCCAGGGCACTGACAACTTGGCCCTTCCTGGACACGCGCATGGACAGCGCCCCCTGGTGATAACAGCAGGCCAGAGAGTCCAGCGGGGCACATCCCGGAGCCCAGGAGTGAAACAGCACCAATAATCTCATGTCTGAAAACAATAGTGAGTCTCACATGTTTTGTATGATCAATGCAGACCAGTGCAACCTCAAAATCTTTGGCATATTTCAGTAAAATAAAGTCATGCAATGATCATTGCTTTAGACACAGTTTTTAATAGGTCAAACTATCAGTCCATCTACCATAACTAATAAGTGTAACAGGGCAGACAAATGAGGTACAGTACTCGTGTTAAGACACTAACACCCTCTGACTGATCTTTAATCTCACATGTGGCCCTGAAATGGTTGCCATGGAGAATCGAGAGGTTGGTATGATGCCCAGAGGCGTGAGGAGACACTGCAGCTCCACAGAGGACAAAGATATTACAGGGTTAAACCAAATCAAACTGACAACACTCAAGACAAATGGAAGAGGAAGAAATAGAAAAATAAAAAGCAAAGAGTCTTCATTAGAGTCTTCTGAATAAGATTATAATAACTGCAGACTGTATTTTTTTTGTCAATACGGTTAATTAAAAAAAAACAAAAAAAAACAACAACTTCTAAATACAATTTTCCTGTTTGATTCTGGAGTGAAATATGGCATCTACTTTGTGAGTTCCACCTAATCAAGCATTATTCAGAGCATTTATAATCCATCTGTGTATCTGATTTAAAACTATAAAAATTGTTTAATAAGTTAGACTGCAGATGATCCATAATGAGATTAGAGGAACATCTCACCTGGGCTGTAACCACGGCCCTCTAGATCTGCATCTCCTGGCGGTGTGCGAGGTGGAGAACGGCAGCCCCTCCTGGGACTGGGCACTCTACCATTACACCCCCCTCCTCCAGCCTGCTGGAGCACTGACCCCACGAACCTCACGCCGCCCCGGGCATAGCTGTTCACCTGAGGACACACACACAAAACACACACGGTTAGTGATATGAAACCATGCATTTAAACATTCCATCACAAGGAACAGAAATTTATGCAGATAAAGACCTCTGACTGTCAGCCAGTGTTGATTTCGTCAACGAAGACGACGACGAAAAATATTCGTCAACGAACCTTTTTTCTGTGACTAAAACGAGACGTTGACGAGCTAAAACTAATATCTGATGATAAAAACTATGACGAAATTTATGCAGTGTCTTCGTTAACAAGACGAGACGGGACTAAAATGTTATTTGAGGACTACCGGACATTCAAAATACATCCTATAGGCTAAGTTAACTGTCTTGTCTTTCAAAATGTGCGTCCCTGTCATTGGATTACAATCAGATGAAGGGCGTTCTCATATCTAGCCTCAGTATGGCAGCCGCAGCGGACAGATAGGCTACCAAAACACGAACTAACGATCTGAAACAATGGCCTCAGCACCTGAAGGGTTAGGGATAAGGTGACCAGACGTCCTGTTTTTCCCGGGAGTCACAATTCGTTGTGGATTAATTTAAAGTTAGTGAAGGCGCGACAGGCGGAATCGCGCTGATAGAAGTGCTCTCTCTCGCGCACGCTCCACTTCTTCAGTTCTTCTCATACAGCGCGCGATCAAATACACACACAGCAGTCCAAGTGTCTATGGTGCTGAGTATCTCACGTAAATACAGTCAGTTATGGCTTAAGTGAACGTAAACAGGTGGGTGAAAACTGAAATGTGGTGTCAGTATTACATGCATGCCTTCCGTCTTAAAGGGACAGCATTCCCACTAAATACATATCTATAATACATATACAAAATGTATTTCAGTTTTTCCAAATTCAATCCTTGATTCAAATTTCTCATAAGCTTAATTGATTTGGTCTAAAGAGAGAAGAATTAATGACTATTTTTGTTTGAAGACTACATATAAAAAAGCTACCAAAATAAATGTTGGTAACTGCAGTTTGACTAAAAGTAATGACTAAAAGTATAATGACTAAAAGTTGACGAAAATGCAATGACTTTTCGTCGACTAAAACTAGACTAAAACTATGAAAGACTCAAATGACTAAAATGTGACTAAGACTATTAAGCATTTTCGTCTCAAGATAAAGACTAAGACTAAATCAAAATTGCCTGCCAAAATTAACACTGCTGTCAGCAGCATTCTTGTAACGGACAAAAAACTAGGTTGAACCATTTTGGGTAGTAGGTTTCATTTGTTTATATTAGTTACAGTACATTCTACAGCAACAAAAGTGTGTGCCAAATACAGTACATTCATTAATATGAACATTAAAAATAATTTAAAAAGCATTTATTAGCAAATCAATGCCAATTTCAACATTTTCAACATACATGATTAAAATCAAAAGTTATATCTGGTAATAATATTTAATGGACCTGAGCTGACACGAACTCTGTACTGTGAACAATGAATACTTGTATTTTTATACAGTAATTAAGTAGTGATAAAGCTTATATCATTAACTAACGGGACCTTATTGTAAAGTGTTATCTAATTTCTTTTTGCAAACCAACTTTACACACTTAAACATTTAAAGAAAAATGTAAATATTATTTCCAGTAAATATAAAGTACATGGACAACAGACAAAAGCATTTGAAATGAAGACACAGACCCTGTCTATGAGCAGTCTCACTGCGTCACTAGTCAGAGATTCTCCGGGCAGTGGCCACTCCTCCACTCGCAACACTGGCAAGCTGTCAATCATTGGCACTGCATGATTACTGTAACCACACAACACAAACAAACAAAAACACAGCAATTAAGGAACTGCATTTTAAACTCGCTGTATGAAAACATTATGCATATTTTATGATTTGCTGACATTAGTTATTCTTAACATGTCCTCCATTAGCACAGTATAAAAATGCTGACACGTTTAACCCTTCTGACCCCACATGACCACATTGACCGCATCAAAGGAAACTGGTTTCAAACAACACATAATTTACAAGTCATTCAATTGAGCTTCAGATATCACAGGACGCAAAGATACTTCTATGCAGGTTTCGTTCAAGAAATAACCAGATGGAGGCATCTTAGTAGACAGGAAGTGAAGCAAACAATGGATGTGGATATGCCTGGATGCTACTGCCTGAGAAAACAATTTTTTGTAGGTTTGACTGCCATTGTTTCTACTTAAAAGTGCATTCAAGCTAATGCTCACTGGATTCAGACATCAATCATTGAGTATTCATAGGAGCTGGCATTACACAGTCAATGTTTTTCACACTACAACACTATTAACATACTACAACTGTCCCAGACTTTACTTTTGAATAATTTACATCATCATAGTCTAGCCTGTCCTGTTCCTCCACTGCTTCTTTGCAGGTTCTCATTGGTTGCTGAAAAACTATACTGTTGTCAGGGTCTTTTTTTAACTTACAAAAATTAACCCACATCTGTACCCCAGTGTGACTTCACACAAGCCCCGCCCACTCCAGCTAGACTGTCTGACCTCCCACTATGATCTCATTAAAAATTCATGCTGACTCATTAATAGTTAATTATTTACTTGGAAGGAGCTTGTCAGGGGTTTTTGGGGTACAGAATAGAGGGTGCAACAGTGAGGTATGGAGTCCTTGTCATTGTGAACATTACCTGGATCGTGGGCGGACCAAAATGGCCCGGTAGAGCAGGCTACAGGGCAGGAAGCGTGTCCGGCCCACCGAGAGGATGATGGGATGCAGGGCGGTCAGTACGTAGCCCTGGGTGTAGTAGGACTGCAGGGCATGAGGCAGCTCGCACAGTGAGGACAGATATTGCACCGTAGGCCGACTGCCTGTGGAACACAGCACAACTAAATCTTACAATACACTCATTGGGAACCACTATATAAGCTAAGCTAATATAATTAATACCTTATGAAAATATTATGAAGCTACAGGTTGTCTCACAAAACCAGATTTTTGATTATGTGGACTTTCTTTCGTAGCTTATTTTGCCCAAGAACTGCCTGTTTAGACAGCAAGTGGTCATCTGATAGACATGTAAAGGGACCAATCACCATTAACTTCATGTGACATTTAGGGGTGGGTAAATTTGAAACTGGATACTGGAAATTGGATGACTCCAGAAAATTGTGTGAAGACAACCAATTAGATTGATGACAATCTTGATAAAGCACCCATTTTAATTTGCAATAGGCATAATATATCACACAAAAGAAGCCCATCCTGACAGTTCACCACAGAATATACTATATTTTGTTCTAAACATAACATGTACTCAACAGTTCAAAGATTTTAAGTCATTAAGACTTTTAAATGTTTTTGAAAGACATCACTTTTGCTCACTGCATTTATTTGACCAAAAATACTGTTAAAAAAAAAATTGTAATGTTATGAAATATTACCATTTAAAATAAATGTTTTCTATTGTAAGTATAATTTAAAATGTGATTTATTCCTGTGATGGCAAAGCTGAATTTTCATCAGCCATTACTCCAGTTTTCAGTGTCATATGATCCTTTAGAAATTCAAATAAGTATCATTTCTCAAGTAACATTCATTATTGTCAATGACGAAAACCGTTATAATATTTTTGTGGAATCTGATACATTTTCCAGGATTCTTATATTAATAGAAAGTTCAAGAAAACAGTTTTATTTAAAATAAAAATGCCTTGATTGTCACTTGATAAATTTAAGGCATCCTTGTGGAATAAAAATAATAATTTCTTTAAAAAAAATAAAAACTAACTAGAATAGTAGTGTATTCAGCTTTGATTCAAAATGTGAAAATGTCCATTATCAAATCCAAAAAAAAAAAAAAAAAAATGCCCAAAAGGAGTGATAAAATATAATAATCTAATCAGCTATTGACTGCTGCTCATATACAGCATTACATTTCCAGATTCCATTCCACTTAGGATGTTGTCTATGTAGGCAGCAAACAGCAAGACTGCCCACTAGGTGTTGGAACAGAGCAGAGCAGAGCTTCTCTAAGCAGCTCTTCGATAGAGTGCTACCATTTAGTTGGCTTCTCTTTCTCCTGTCTGCAGCCTCTGACAGAAGATCACCCTGACGTCTCCCTCCTCACCCCCAACCCCCAACACACTTCCTGTGTCCACAAAGAGCTGCTGTTCACAGGGAGGGCTGGCCCCACGCCACACACTCTCAGCATCACAAACACAACATTCCACGACACACACAACACAAACATACTCGCACAAACATTCAGTCCTTCGGTTCCCACACTGGGGCAGACCAGCAAACAGAATTTTAGTCTGAGAAAACTCAGACCAAATATCTTCTCCCTGTAAACTCATTCTAAAATGGTAAACAGCTATGAAGGAGAATGAGTTTTTGACTCTCATCCAAGTCTGATTTGGCAGTTACCTGAAAGTTTCACCATCCCAGAAGTGTCTGTGGCCAATAAAGGGCTTTGACAGGCACGTATGCATGCCCGTCCCTCACACCTGAGCTTCAGAGAACCGTCAAAGACACAATGGTCCTCAGGGGCTGAGAAGAGCGGTGGACCTTTCACAGAGATACGGACTGTGTAAAGGCTAGCAATTTGTCCCAAAGCCTTGAACCCCCCTCCTGTCAACTCACACACAGAGGCCTCTGTTCTCCAGAGAGACATAGGCTCTGTGTGTGTGTGTGTGTGTGTGTGTGTGTGTGTGCGCTCTGTTTATAAGAGGAGATTAATAAAAAGAAAAAGGCGTGAGAAGACGTGAAGAAGAAAACTCAGAACGAAAAGAAGATGAAGGTGTGAAGGCTTCAGAGGGAAAATGAGAAACAGAGAGGCTGGGATATAACAGAGGGAGAAAAAGGAGGTAGAGAGAAGGAATTTATGGGATATTTTATGACCCAGAAAGGGTTTAGGGGAGAAAAAAAGATGTCTTGTGTATGGACTGTTTGAGAGTGTGAAGGAAAGGTGGCAAATGACAAAGTGAGCAAAATTTCCAAACAAACAGACAGACAGATGTTTTCCATTAAGGAAAAGAATACTTTTTTTTGCTCTGTGGTATTCTTATAAAAGATGATTCATACAATTTGCAAGTATCTATTGCACAGAATTGCGCCAATTTAAAATTTTTTTTTAAAAAGTGCTTAAAGGGATAGTTCACCCAAAAATGAAAATTCTGTCAGTATTTACTCACCCTCAAGTAGTTCCAAACCTGTATGAATGTATTTTTTTCTGCCAAACACAAAGGAAGATATTCTGAAGAATGAGGGAAACGGAGCAGTTCTGGGGCACCATTGAGTTCCATAGTATTTTTTTTTCCAACTATGGAAGTCAATGGTGCCCCAAAACAGCCTGGTTACAAACTTTTCAAAATATCTTCCTTTGTGTTAAGAACAAAGAAGTTCATACAGGTTTGGAACTACTTGAGGGTGAGTAAATGATGACAGAATTTTCATTTTTGGGTGAACTATCCCTTTAACTTCCATCAAAAAAAATAATGTTGCAATTCAATGAAATAGATTATTTATGGTCCTAAAAACAGGATTAATTTTCATTATGCAAAATATTGTTCCTTTTCTTTGTGTGTGCGTTTCTGTGAAACAGGAATGTTTTCTCCCTGCAAAATATTGCAAGGTCATAGCAGTTCATTTCAGTCACAAGTAGTGAGACAACCTGATTGGTTTTGCTAAATTAAACTGCATCAACTCAACTTTTAGAGCCCCAGTCCTTAAAATTTAATATGCTACATATATCAGGAAAATCATTTTTACACTCAAATCCACTAGCACACCAGCATGAGATTAACCAAAAAGGAGATTACACCAACATACCCCCAACATGGAGCAAGTGGATTTTGTTCAGTAGATGAGTATCAAATTGAACTGAATCAAATATTTTCATTTCAATGCTAATGTTGAATACTATCATTTAAAGGAGTATCTTACCCCCAAAATTTAAATTGTCTTCATATACTCATCTTCATTTGGTGAGATATGAGGACAAGAATATGATGAATTTTATTTGTGGGTGAACAACGTTTCTTTATTGGACAGGACAATTAATGAAGGTATGTCAGGTGGTGATTTAAGGCCAAACTGAGACATTACTGAAGCTAATCCCTTTTTTTAAGCTGACAGCAGTGAAACTGATCCAAGGTAGAGATTAAGGCCACTCGTAATTCTGTCTGCCTCTGCAACAGGAACAGCTGGCTTTCTACAACCAAAAGCCCAAATTAAGCACCAAGCAAGTCCCTGTAAACAAAACGCATTACTCAAATGGCTCATTTAGAAACGAACATAACATTTCGTATTTTAATTTCAATAAATGGTCTTTTTTGTGGGTTAGAGCAGTGAACATTACAGTATTGTACAAATCAAATTCTTGTATTTCTGAAAACGAAAAATAAATTGTTGATATGACTTGTCAAAAAGTTAATGATCAAAAGTTAACCTTCTCTCATCAATACACATACTGAATATGTTCTTTAAGGTTCTTTAATGCCATCTTTGGGTCCATGAAGATCCTTTAACATTAATGGAAACCTTCCATTGCATAAAAGATTATTAAAATGTTCTTCACACTTAAAAAAAAAACGGTTAAAAGGTTCCTGTGGCAACCCTTTTGGAGCCTGTCATGACCTGCAACTCAAGTAAAGACACGTTGAGGAGTGAAGAGTATATGCATGAAGTATGCAAAATAAAACAACTGTGGTATTTTTTACAAGCGATACAAAGTCTGTATCAACTGCCTACCATAACTTTAGGTAGAAAAATGTGTACATGCCAAGCTGAGGTTCTTGCACATGGCTGCAAAGAAGAACCGAGTCCAAAGGTACAACTACATCTTATAAGCCACAAAATTCGCAAACAAACACTGCCAAGGTGGTGTTTCCACAGGTTACACTTAATATGCAGTCAGAGCGACACGAAGGAGCCTGGAAACTGTCTAAATAATGTGAGCGCTCCGGTGAGCGGTGTCAAACACTATCGCTTCAGGCATCTGTACACCAGGTGTATGAAGGATGAACGAAGGATGAACTGACATGCCAATTGACTCACTCCTACAGCTGCAGACGAATGTTCAGATGAAAAGGTACAATATCTGAAGATGTGTTGCCTTACAATATGATATAGTGTTCTGTTATTATTGACGCATGTTGATTTTTGAGACACTTCCAGGGGAATGAGATTTAGGTCAGTTTTTGGGTAGTAAGTAGTTTTCCTCTTAACCCATTTAGGCCTAAAACGCCTTAAACGTCATAAAGGTAAACACACACAGATGTGTGATCAGGTTTTAATGGGTTAATATTCAAAAGTGATGGATTTGAGGCCTGGGCAGGTGGAGATACGTGACCCTGTAAAAATGCTTCACATTCCAAGCACTACCTGGATACTAAACATCTATTCTACATCACAAAACAAAGATTTCAAACGGGGTGCGTGTGACCAACAAGATATGTATATCATTTTAACTATCATTTTCTATATTACATTTCTATTGTATTCTGTTGCTATCAAAGAAGCCTTATATATATATATATATATATATATAAAAAAGAAAAAGTGCACCATACCCTTCTCAGATCTGAAACCTACCCTAAATGTAGGCTGTCTCAAAAACATGTGGATCAGAATGAAATGAGTGCTTGAATTTCATGAAAGCAATCCTGTTGTTGGGATAATACCTATCTTTTCTTTTAATAACTCTTGGAAACAAATCATTTTCACATTATGCAGGATATGACACTCAAGATTTACATTTACTTCAGTGTTGATACCTTACAAAAGTTTTTTAATCAAGTTAATCCAAATTTAATCTTGGAATTTTAGGGAAAATTGGTCTTACATCGTTTATGTTAAACAAATATTGGTCAGTTAAAGGTGCCGTTGGAGATCTCGGAAAATGCTAACTTTAGCCTGATAGCACTGAAAGCGAATGTCCCACCCTCCCTGCAATCGCCGTCCAAAGCCACGCCCTGAAACACACATACGCTCAAAGAGCAGAATACCAGAGACAACATTAAATTACTACAATAGGCTACATCAACGGTCCAGTTCAAAGCAAGCATATATGTTCCATACAAAGGGCATTAAATGTGCTAGACGTGAATTTAAATGGTATTTATTTACAGAGGTATATTATGTCACACTTCTCTAGTAAGTTTCGTCTGTGTGAAGATGCTAAGAGCGTGATCCGTGAATGGTCGTTCCGAAGTGAAGTAAACTTCAACGGATTCCCCTGCTCAGGGAGTAGGGAGCAAAGAACACTGTGTAGGGAGCATGTCAATCGGAACACAGTTCATGCATGTAGCTCACTTCTAACGAGCTGGTGATCTGAATCAGGTGTGTTAACTAAGCGAGACATGGGGAGCGCGAGGACTGGGATTGGGAACCGCTGGGCTACATCATGTGTCATTCACCGGTGAGAAAACTTTATAGTACAGTTAGTAAAAGTACTACAATACCAGGAAGGAAGATGTTTGTCTGCCATTCTAGCTCTGTGTGCGAACGCGCTGATGACGTGTCATGTCTGCGCGAACCGGGTGCGCAGAGGTATGCTAATACATACGTTGACAGGCAGGTAGGAAAGCCAATTAAAACGCTCGGACCGAGCGTTTTGATTGGATGAACATTTCTTGGTCCTACACCTTCCACAGAATATATAAATACAGATAAATACATTTAGACCACTTAACTTAATGATTGCTATCAGGATGTGAAGAGACTTTCAACCAGAATAACAAAAAATGTTTCTGAAGACAATCACCTATGATACCTTTAAGTTTGTATATTTTTCAGCTTCAACACACAGACTGAAATACGGTCTGGAGCAAACTACATATGTGGAGTGGAGCGACTTATGATTCCACTCCATGCTAAAAGCGTTCTGTAATCACTCCAGGATTTTTATATCCGCTACGGGTTTTTCCATTTTCCTCTCAAGGCTAGTTCGCGACAGAAACATTCACCGACAAACCTTTGAAACAATCCCTTCCTCCCCCAGGCAAAATTACACATCATTATTCTTTATACTATACATTATAAATGTGATGAATGTGGGCAGTACGAAGCAGACTGCGCATGGTCCCTTCAAACAAGAATGAGGCGCTAATGAGAAATTCAGATAGTGGAAACTGTTGCACAGAGGGAGTGAGAATGAATGTCATCTTGTGGAACAGACCCGGGTGTGCTGCCCTCTGTGCGCCTCAGTTAATAGAGGGAAAACCTGACCTATTTCCACATGTGATGAAGCTCCGGCGCTGTTGCTGGGTAAAACGATGTAATCTCTCACACACTCCAGGACGCACATGCCAAGATTCATCATGCCACAAGTTTGAAAGTGAAAACATGGCACTGTCTCAAATCATAGTGAGCTGCCTACCTATAGGCAGCATTTTTGTCCGAATGAACATCTGGAACTTTTATTCATTACACCCTTGCAAAATGAAAACGTACCATGCTAAATAAATTTCTGCAAATAAATAAATGAATAAACTTAGAGTTATTGTGAGTACTCTAAAAAGTCTTCAGAACAGTTGTCAGTTTGTTTAACGCGTTTCTCTTTTTAGAGTTAACTAATACTAAGTTAACTTGTAGGAAACAAATGGTTACCAGGGCAATTTTTTGTAAGCGAAAATTACAATCTTTGTTTACTGCACTGATCTGTACCTTCCAGACTGAAGTCCAGCAGCACATACTCGTACACGGAGTCTGTTTTGGTCTCGACCTGTGGTCTCTTTAAAGTGGAGTAGATTTTCCCCGGGCTGCTGTCCTCCGGGTCCTCCAATTTCCGTAGTCCACATCCCATATTAGCGGGATCTTCAGCGCACGCAAGGCCGGACACCGGGCGACCCACACGGCCACACACTCAGAGGACTCCCGCTCCCGTGCTCAGTGGGTTTGCTCCATATTCTAACAACTTAATCCTCTGGGAGTGGCACTAAACCAAGGATGACGTGCCGTGTGCTCGATCGCCTTTAAGAAAACGGCTTAAGTCAAGCAAAGATCACCAAGTCCTGCTGCGAGATCTTTATGCGTCTAAAAGAATAAAATACTTTTTGAAGTTGTGCAGTAAAGAAATCCAGATTGTTTTCATTAAAATCTCTACAAGAAAACCACATCACATTAAGTCTCCCTAAATGGCCGCGAAATAATGAAGCAAAAGTTGTAGTGGGCTGGAAGCATGGTGAAATTAATGAGGGGGCGTGGCGAAGGAAGAACGGGATTGCTGAATAATTAACTAGGGCGGGGCTGCATATTAAACAGGAGGAGGGGCGTGTATAAATCATAAAATGTTTACAAGACGGAAAACGTACTACAAACTTTATTATTCCGTTTAGTTATTTTGTTAACCGACTCCTAACGATTTTGGAACATGAGGAACATTTGAGACATGGAGATTAAGAAAGAAAAAAAAAGATTACCATAACGTCTGTTAACACACCTTCTCATTACACTTGATAACAGTTAAATGTACTTTCAGTATTTGTCATTAAATTGTTTTCTTGGCATTATTATGTGTCATTTTTATTCTTTATTTAAGAAATAAACTAACAAAAGATAACCTTTAAGAATTGTTTTATTACAAATAGGATGTAATAGTCATTTTTCCTCCCCCAACAACAATTCATGGCGAATAATTCCTACCAAAACCAACAATGAAGCACATAACATTTAGGTCAGTTTCTGGCACAGTGTAAAGCAGGGATGGAAATTCTATAAAGTGACTTAAAACCACTTTAACTGAAGACTGTAGCACTAGAAACATCTGTTCAAATAAGCGGTAAGCTAAATTTATTTGCCATATGAAACTTGAGGAGCTGAGTAGAAAATTATATGTATGAGCAAGAGCAAGAGTGTATTTTTAAAGATTAGCGTCTAAAATACCAAATTTACTAACCACTTGGCCATTCATTTAACCCATTCTATCCATCTGAGAGTTGTTATGCTATACCTTCCATAAACAAGCAACACAACAGGGAGTGATCAGATGTGTTTCTTTGAAGTGCTATTGTATTTCATGCTCAAGACCTTTGTAATTTCAGTTACCTATCTGAAGTCTACAGACTTGTGGGAGTGATATCTTGTATCACATGTGGGCCTTACTGTATGTAGGCAGCTGTTATTGGCTTAATGTTGAGGGTGGCGTTTACAGGGCATCTGGATCTTGTTTGTGCATTTTAGAAGTAGCACACAGCTAAAGCGCAAACAGATATGCACTACTGTGGCTGAAAAACAAAGATAGTACCTTTTCTCTTACAAAAAGATAAGAGCATTTTGGTAATAAAACAACAAAAGAAAGAGAAGGAAGGAAGGAGGCCTTGAAATGGGGGGAGCATAGGAAAGCTAAGAGACACAACTCAAATCATTCAGTTTGTGTATTATGTGGCTCTATTTTTACACAGTTGTGTGTGAGTCAGACTGCACCCAGGCTAAAGCGGAACAAAAAAACAAAACATGAAACTACCAAAGTAGCTTGCTACTGTACCGCCTGTCAAATTTACAGATGAAAACAATGCCCACCTGCTGGCTATGAGCACCACGCTGAACAACAGCCTCATTGACCAGCCACAAAGCGGCATATTTTTGAAAGCAGCTCATTTTAGTGGCTTTGTATGCCGCTTTATTGTTTTGGCTCCTGCCGTTCAGAACACAATAGTTATGATTAGGGATTAGTTTCCATAGTTTTCAAAACTGATCCTTCGAAAACATCTTTGTGTCAAATTTCCTGTCCTTCTTTTCTGTTTTTTTTTAATAGACTGTACCTTCTAAACATTCAAACTTTAATCTTTAAAACTACTTTAAACGTCAAACTACTTCAAACTGAAAACCTTCAAAAAAAGCCAACTTCAAAGTTTGTCTTGACAAACATTTTATCTTGTTGTATATATCATGCCAGGCTCAGAAACATCAGGTTCAATCTCGACAGCACGCCACACATCTGTCTGCCCATGTGCCTCTTAGTCAGTGCTCAGAAATAACACTGAAAACCAAGTCTGGGTCCTAGACCGGAAACCACTGTCATTCTGAGACCACACCCAGAGGACACTGGGAAGGAAACAGACAGCATAGGAAGGAAACAATCATACAGTAGGTAGTTAAACTGACACAAAACCGTATGCAAATGTAAAACACTAATGATTTATTTTCAAACTAGTATTTCCAAAAATCCCACTAAGTATTCATTTCTCATCTGTTTACACATTTTCATCCCAAAATACAGACTGATACACATCACTCCACATTATAATCCCACCTCTGTTCCTGTGAGATTAAACTGGCCTACATCATTCGCTCTGACACATAATCCTGTCTCTACACAACCCAGTCATCTATTCCTGAGCTCCAGTGAGATCATTTCTGATAGGAATCAAATGTAACCTTTTACAATCATTTTCAATGTTAGAGTGACTCAGTGGGAAGCATTGTCACCTCACAGCAAGAAGGTCCCCGGAGAAGGTATAGGACAAGCGGATTTGAAACTATGGCTGGATGGATTGATTTCAACTTTTATTTTAAATGGGTACTTCTTTGTATTTGATTTAGTGATTGATCCATTGTGAGGAAATTAAAAGGCACTGAACTACATATAGGGGAGACTGAGTAGTGTTGTTACAAGATGTGAATTGTAACTTGTAACAATCAGAAATGAGCTACACTATGTCAGATATTACAACTAAACTGCTGAGGTGGTTGTAGAAGCTGTCTTTTTCAAAATACTTTTTGAAAAAGACAAAATGTTAAACACCCATTCTCTCTGAAACTAATACTACTATTAATAATACTGTTGAGAAACAATCTGCCAAGAAATAATACAAGTAAATAGCTTAGCTCTGATTTATCATTCAGAAAATACAAACTGAAACTGGACTTCTTAAGGACACTTAAAGGCCATTAAACTGTTGGCCTCATGAATAGGCGAATTCAGTTTTGCAAATGAACGCTACACGTCTCTTCTCCAATACTTGTGACACAGTGCCATCTAGCGTTCAACACGTATTAATCCCGCATTGAATCGTGATTAAAAATGTTTAGCATTATAAATTATGATTCAAATTCAATTTAATGTCATTATGTAGATTCAAAGGAACAAAATGTAACAATGATGTCTGTTAGAATTTTCACTCATCTCACCATGTAATAGAATTTGTTGTGGATCTTTTGCCACTCAGATGACACATTTTACCAGAGCGGTACTCTGACTGTGATAAAGAATTAAAATAAACCATTAATAATACAAAATAAATAGAATGTACACTTTTGCAACTGAATATAGATATTATAAAATATATCAAAATATACTGTGTAAAATCCAGTAATCCAGATATTTTCATTTGCTGTTGGCCCTCACCAAATAAAATCACATTTGTTCAACATGTTGTCTTTCTGTAGTTTATAACCATTTATATATATATATATATATATATATATATATATATATATATATATATATATATATATATATATATATATACATTTAATAATAGCTTTATTAAAAAATGTGATGTAATAAAACTCATATTAATAATTGTATTATTTCACTTTAACAATGTAAAGCAGGGATGGAAATTCTATAAAGTGTCTTCAAACCGGTTTAAACGAAGACACTAGAAACATCTGTTCAAACTAAGTGGTAAGATAAAAATTTGTTCACCATACAAAACTAGAGAAGATTAGCTATATATACAAGAGCATAAAGTTATAAGTTATAAACATGACTGTTAGGACTGAATATTGGGACAGCTAAAATATAATGCAAATTCTGGTTTCTTTAAGGTTTGCTGCATCTTCCCTCTTGTGAAAACGTGAGAGTTCATAACCAGCTGATCCTACTCTTTTCATTATTTTCCGTGAAGCACTTGAGAGAAGCAATTCAGTTTTTGATGTGAGGAGATGTAAAGTGCAGATAGAAATTACAGAGCAACCTATCTGAAATAGGACCGCGATAAGAAACAACCAGTAGGCCTACTGATAGAAACTAAGATTCTGTATGGAAACATTTTAAATGATAAAAAAGCAATAATGCAATAAAGATCGTTGCCTTCCAAATACTTTCCAACCTTCTAAAATCTTTTTGTGTAGTGCACAGAGCACTTTTGTTCGATTTGATTTTGACTTTGTTTTGAAACACAATTGAAGCAATAAAAAGACTTGAGATACAAATAGCTTACTCCCTGCACCTGCACCTGCACCTGCTGTTATCTCGTTCTACAGCGAACAGGGAGCAAAGAAGCAGAGTTGAGGAGTGAAGGACACAGAGATAAAAACAACACGACCCTGACACACATCTGTCACTTCTCACACTCGCTTGCGCTCTCCGGCAATAACAAGCTCTTGTTTTGGATGGAATATTACCCACAATTCACGTAGCCTACATAAGTAGAAACATTGAAACATTTAAACGTAGTTTACAAGACAGCTACTAGGTAAACAATTTATATAGGGATCCTAAATCACAAAAGCATAGTACAAGATGTGCGATATGCTTAAAGTAAAGTATATTTTTGTTAAATTTTCTGACATTTAAATGTAGTTAATGTTAAGGTTCTTAAATCGTTGTAGTACTTCACGTCATACACTTGAGGGCGTTATACACGAGGGCTAGTTCTTAGTGAAAAACTATTTATGATCACACTTCCGTGAATACTGCTGTATGTTTTGGAATATTGCAAGATACGCATGCACATACATTTCAGTTAGAGTGGACATAAATCTAACCTTATTCATATCATTTTGCTGTGTTAAGTGTTAACCTGGTTCTAAACATAATCTTTGTAGTTGATGGTGAGAGAATATTAAGCTAAATATTTTTTTTTTCACAGAAATATTGTTCAGTAATTCATATTAAATGGACACTACCACATTTTCTAAGAGTGACACAGAATAGAATGTATAATAGAATGTGGCAAATATTGTGGGGTTGGGTGTAAACTTGCTTTGCTATGAGAAGATTTAGTTTTCAAACCTCTTTGCCTCATAAACTATTAACTCAGACACACAGACATTCAACATCTTACACCAACTGTCTACTTTTGGCTGACTAATTTCTACACTCTTGTTTTTCTTGTCCGTAGTTTCCATTTCATAACCCTCCTTTGCAACCCAGTGTGCTAAACATTTAAGGTGTGGCAAAGTAAAGTATGATGTTCAAACACTAATCAATCTTAAAGTGCATATTAGAGCTTTTTTTTTAAAGACACTCTTCTCATAGAGAGGGTTTAGTTTAACCATGACAACCTGACGCTAGGGGAAAAGCTGCAGAAAGGTGTTAGAGTTCTTAGCCCTATGCTAATGACCCTCGGGTTCTGTCTACTTTTCACAGAGGACTTGCATCTCGAGCAAGCTCTTATCAGTTGGCTCATTACAATGTTTTTTTTACTCTGCATTTCTGTGTGAGTTTTATGAAGCATATTCACATGCCTTTGTCATGCGTTTTACACACACCACAGGCACACAGAGGACAGTCCAGATATAATTTAGGATTACATTCATCATTTAAGTGTTAAAGGCCTCATGTCAGTGTGGTCCTGCTGTCTGTCTTCAACAAATAGGCAACATCTAATAGTGGAGAATATTCATATAGCAAAACCTGCTGTAGCTGCTATAAGGCCTTGGAAAGGCAATTATTTTGTCAGGGACTATCACTGACAAATAATAAAATCTCACTTTAACCTTTACAGACTCAGAGACTGATGATATACTTGATTTTCTTGGATAATTCTTTATACATAAGCTAAAATAAGCAATTTTTTTGTTAATATTTATGAAGAATAAACATGCCATTAAAATACTGAATTTACTAGAAAACCTTGGAATTTTTGCT
The DNA here is from genome assembly GCA_021397915.2 of Tor tambroides. Taxonomy (NCBI): domain Eukaryota; kingdom Metazoa; phylum Chordata; class Actinopteri; order Cypriniformes; family Cyprinidae; genus Tor; species Tor tambroides. The sequence continues at coordinate 45,762 of JAFVLL020031098.1, forward strand.
TCATGATGTATTTATTTTATTTAACTTTACATTTATTTTTTGTCATTCATGTGTCTACATATGTATCTTTTTTGTCATTCATGTATCTGTGTATAATGTTTTGAGTAGTTTTCATTTTAATTGTACTCAGAGTTGTAGTAATCTTGTTTGTTTTTGTCATTTTTATTAGTTTTTTTTTTAATAGGTCTCTATATAATTTTTATTCATTTTATTTCAGTTTTAGTTATTTTACTACAAGATAATGAAAATGAGAAATGTTGCTTTGGCTACTAGCTGAAATAATTTTTAAAAATATTTTATTTTATTTACATAAACGTTTATTTTATTTCAAGTAATGGATGTTTTTATGGTTTAAGTTAAATATAATAACCTCTGCTGTTTAGTCTAATTTATATCTTGATGCATTGTTTGTGAACATTTCCAAGTTTTTGGAAAAAAATGTTCTTGTTTGTCTCAAACAACTCAGGGGGTTTGTTGAACTTACGTTAACATGTCTTGGTCTAGTTTGAATCGAACCGGGCAATGTTACACTTTTAAATACAGAGCATGTGTTAATTCAATGACTGTCAAGTGAAGATGATTATCATTTTGAGCGCTGCCTACAAAATAGTAAGATATATCCTTTAATACACAACACCAAATTGTCAGTATTATCGGACTATTCCTATTTTCCAGCAAAATACTTCGGAAAAGTGATACCCCAACCTTCTTTTCTCCCAAACATCTGGTAAACTCAAATGAGTAACATTCTTGAGGCTCATACACACTGGCTCCTCCTCTTTGAAAGATGAGCGATTAGAGGTTATGAAAATTGGGAATGTCTGATTGGTACAACAGCCGTCAATCACGAGCTTACGGACGCGAGGGGCGGGTTTAGCGGATCTAAGAGGTTGTGCCAGTGTCAGTGGCGTTCCTCATTCTTGACTAACCAAACAACACACAGTGAGATGAGGCGAACAACATCCACAACCAATACTCCGGCGTTTCTTTTCCATCATGCTGACACAGAACGCGCACATTTGGGGTTGTTTTGATGCTTGATCGTATTTGGTGACCCGCAATCCCTCCGCTCTCCTGCATATCTGTGAACAAATGTGCATTTTTTTGCACGTGTTAGTTACAGATTGTTTGACTCGCACTGGATCAATGAGAGAAGTTAGGAACCGACGGTGCTTTTTAACTTGTTGCGCGGTGATGCAAGTGTCCTGTTGCGCAAGAGAATGATTCATGAGCCAGTTATTGTACATGTCATTTCTTCTTCGAGCTGTGTGACTGGTAAAAATTGCTTTAGGATGGGCTCAAGGAACGAGATCCATTCTCAATCTGCCGTACAGTCTGCGCAATTAAGTTAAATTGGACTACCGGAGCTACCCAAAGACCCATATCAAGAGTTGGATGTGGATGTTCTTGGGTCCAAATACAGGGTAAAATTATATTGATTTCTTAACCAATTAATCCTGGAGATGTCGGAGTCTTACGAGGACGGGGTGTGCGGGGATGGAGCTCCGGACTTCATCCCACCAAGAGCGATTCGATCAGGCCGGCGGAGTGGAGTCAGCGTGCCGCTGGTGGAGCGCGATGAGGCGGCTCTCCTAGAGTCGGTGAAAGCGGCACCGAGGAGGAGCAGCATCATTAAGGTAATAGCAGAAACACACCTGTGAGTTGTTAAAAGTTTGGTAGTGTAAATCGCACTCAATCTTGTCTCTTGTCAGACGAAACTATAACAGTAATTCAGATCGTGGAATAGAATGCGATAGACTCATCACCATGAAAACAACAGCCTGTGTCCTTGCAGTTCATACAGGTTATGACACATTCAGTTCTCTCGGACATGCCTGAGGGTTTGTGACGTGATCAAGGACACAGATCCTTGTGAGGTTTGAACCTACAACCTTTTTATTAGTTACCAGCCTAGATTACAAGATTCAGGGTGTAGCAGCCCATCAACTGGTTTTGCTTCAGGACCCAGATGAGGCCACCCAACACGCTACCATAACGGTCTATAGTAAAATTAACACATTTTTTTAGAATCAGACATTGAAACATTTTAATATTATGTCTTGAGAATGAAGGGTAGCTGTCCATATAGACAACTGGTCAGATTCTGGTAAACACAAAGCAAAAGGTGCGATTGAACATACAGAATTTGATATCAATATTTTCTCAACTCTTTTAGAAGTACTATGAATTAAATGGTTAATCACATTCTATTATTTGCTTTGTTTTCAAACCTGTGTCCCATTTAGGGTTTAGAACTTCCACAGCCTGGTTTAGAACCGTTGATGTAACCATCACTTAAGCATTATGTTATTCACATTCCTTATGAATTGAAATTATGATCAATACATCATTTATATAAATACTTTAAGTATAACTCTGAGCCCACTGGTCAGCATTACAGATCTTTCCATTGTGCCCTGAATCCTTGAGATTACTTGCTGGATTCACACTTGCATTAGACGATCTTGAGGCTTACTACTGAGTAATTTTAACATTCACGACATGCAAACGTCAATAAAACTATTAAAATTATTAACAACAATCAACATGTATTAAGAAACACAACAAGAAAGTTGGATGAACACATTTAGTTTGTAAATACTGCACTTTGCTTTTGCAGTAGTGTTTTAATTGTATAAGGTCATCCAAAGGCAGAGTGCAGTATCTGCGTTTTGGTGGTTAAAGGTCACATCAGTGGTCATAGTTTTTATCTATAAAAAATGTCATCCTAAGAAGGCATTAAATTAATGCATTGCTAATCTTCCCACAACATGTTTGACTGGCTGATGTAAAAACTTTAAAGGCATTTTTCTCAATTTCAGTGTTTGCGTAGTTACTGCACATTGCCTTTGTAGGGCAGTGTAGATATTTAATCACAAGAGAAAAGCTGTTGTGCCTTTAGTGGAATTGTGATCGTGCCATAAGTTGACGTTCTTATAGACCTTCATAATTATTCATGCTGTTTTCTTGTCTGTCATCCACATAGGGTTTTCCAGTTCAGGTATGATATTGTATGTCACTAAACTAGTCATTAAGTAACATAACCATAGACTTCTGGTCTGCTTTTCTAGATTGGAAGCATTTTAGTCCCATTTAACAGAAAATGCAGTGAAATGAAAAGAGCCAGAGGCCGTTTTCCACAGAATGATTGTTACAGTATGTAAACAGCAAGGCCATTGTGACCTAATAATTGACCTGAAACAATTCCATTTTGCAAGAATAAAGCGTAGACAATGACTTCAAAGAGATGAATGAAATACCCATATTTACCAAGTAAGAACTTTCTCAGCACTTATAAAATTTCCTGAAGAAATGGACATGTTAAGAGATCAGAGTAATAGCCAGACATGTTTGAAACACACAAATGCCCTTAGGGTCTTGGGTTTACTAGTGCTTTACATAATTGTTGATCCAGTGTTACGGAGTAATGCAGCAATGACTCTACATCAGTGGTCTGCAGTGAAGGTCAGCCAATTAGCTTCAGCTTTATAAGGTAGAAGGATTAAGGAGCAAGCCAGCAACTACGAGGGGTGTCTAGCTATTAGACACTGCACATGTAGAGTTTATATAAAGCACAGGACTTGCTAGTGGCTCTTGTGGCAATGTGATGTGAAATGTTAACTGTAGTCATTGTGTTTGCATGGCCGTAATTGAAACCTTTGAGACTTTTGTGATGTTCTCTTATTTACAGTTCAATTTCTTCTTGTTTTGACATTAGATTTTGCATTTGCAACAGTAGGGGCCTCCAGAGAAGCTGGTGCTGCTACTCCTCACAAGACTGTAATCCGTACTTGCGTGCTGCCCATAACCAAGTTCAGTACTTTCAGTGCTCGAATAGGCTGTCTTAGTTCAGTGAGCAGGAAGTGGCATAGGGTAATTGACAGATGGCAAAGAAGCTGATGATGTCAGTGACAGGCACTGTCGATAGAGCAGAGAGAGGAGGCAGCATTCATGTGACTCATCCCAGGCCGGGTTCTTGGTTCTGTTTGTTTGAGATCCAGAATGTGAGTAATGTTTCCTGTCCTCAGCCAAAGTGTGCAGCCCTCCAAGACAATGTTCAGAGCCATTATTGTTTTTAAATGGATGCAGGACTTGCAGCTTATACCTATTTAATACAGACTTGAGAACTTGTTGCTTGCCTGATATCTACAGAACTCCCTCTGTGCAGTAGTGTGTGCATAAGAGCACCACACATCAGCGTAATAAGTAAATGGATTTGAACCTACAGCATCCCTGAGCAGGCAATGACCTAACCCGCCTGATGATGCCTGTATGTTCTTGACCGGGATGATGGTAAAAAAAATGATTGATTTGTGTTCTGGCTGTCCTTGGTGAGGGAATGACCTCCCAGATTAAATTGCTATACATGCGTTCTTGAACTGCTAACTTTAAGCATTTGCATTTGTTGACAGTCTGGATAAAAGCCACTTGTTGACTTTCTGGTTTTGAAAGTACTTGTGCTCTCATGGTTGAATAAAAGATATTATAGATCTGCGTACATTTCATTATGTGTGGACAGTAGAAGGAGTGTTAATTAGGATATGAGTAATTTGTCAAAATTTTACTCCATATAGGTCAGAGTATCCAGTCAAAAACATACATAAGAAAATACAAAATGTTTAATTTATTTGTAATTAATTATTTAAAACTAAAATGTTCTTGTTAGCTATAGAAATCAAAGATTTTCCAGAATTTCTAGAGTGTAGATTTAGTTTTTGCACAAAAGTTTAATGCACAATTATATTTTGTAAAGTAACCTGTTATTCATTGGATTGGATTATTTCAGTAAAATGGAAAAAAATGATTTAAGTCATGAAGACCTGTGAAATATGTTATTTTTACTCTGAAGGTCTAAATAACATCATGAAAGAAATTGAAGAGTACAAATATTCAGATTCTGTAATAAAGAAAATTTAAGGTTACACTTTATTTTAAGGTGTCATTGTTACAGTAATTATACATTTAAATACTGAGTAATATTAATTAACTACATGTACTTACTGTATGGTTAGGGTTAGGATTAGGGTTTGTTTTTGGGGGTACTTGCATGTAATTATGCATAATTTATAGTAGGGCTGGGCGATTTATCTCATGCAATATGCATGCGCATCTCGTCAGTAAAACCGGCTCCTTGATTAGCGGTAAATCCCCATCACCTG
>JAFVLL020031099.1:0-70859 GCA_021397915.2 Tor tambroides
AAAGAGTCATTACAGAGATAATGTCATGTCAACCCTATCCAGCAGGAGGGCTGCCATGGGCAATGGATATGTCATCCGTCTGTCTACATCCCTGCCTCAGAGACTATCGTGTGTGTGTGTGTGTGTGTGTGTGTGTGTGTGTGTGCGTGTGTGTGTGTGCGTGTGTGTGTGTGTATCTGGGTGGTAAACAATCTCAAACCAGACCTCTTCTGCTGGGGAAAATCAACATGGTGCCAGGTAAAAGGAAAGTGTTTTTATTGCTGGAGGCTAAAAATGAGAAGCACAACGACGAGGCATCTGCTGAATCCTGAAAGGGAGATGCTCGGTTTTATATTTGCTGTAAAATGTGAAGCTGTTTTTGGGTTTAGGGTTTGAGGGCTGAGGCGGTGCGTGGATGCGTTCACTTTTAGACTCCTGTGAGGAGAAGTTGCCTTCGCTTTTATAAAACTTCCTCCTCTGATGTGCTATTCTAATGCTACGTACACACTACTTTTGTAAGCTATATTTGACAAAAGAAATATCATCACCTGGGGATGTAATAATGAGGTGCTGCATTTTGTTATGCTGTTGTTTTTTAACTGTTCTCTCTCTCTTGACTCTAATGGAATTGACACCACTGGACAAGAGTGAAAGCTTTTCAAGATTTAACCTTGTAAAGCCTGACAGAATTTGAAATGTAATTTTTTTTTGTTTATATTAAAGAACATTTGCACTAACAAATATTTTTAAAAGTTGGAAAAAAGGTTTGCGTATGTGTTTTTGCATATGTATCATATTTGATACATCAGGCTTTTATGACTCATATAGTGTGATATATAGAATATGAATATAATGCTTATACTTGTGGAGGAAAAAAAACAGCTCAATTTCATTCAGAGACCCAAACTGAGTAAAAAATATGCAATATGGTGCAGATTCTGCTGTTTATTTGGTGAGAAAATAAAATGAAATGCCAATGCCTGTTATGTAAATCAGTGAGATATTTATAACAGTATAGAATATACTTACATAAAATGATAGAAATATCAGTCATCACTCTCTATCTTCAATAATATGTCTTAGTAAGATGATATTTAAGTGATCAAAACATATAATGCAATGCAATACAGAGATGAACAAATAAACATTCCCCAAAAGTCTAATGATCATATTTGAGACACTGATTTTTCTAAAAACTTATGTCTGGATGATCAAGTAAAGCTAAGCTTTTTCAGTAATAAATATTACTAACAATATCAAAGTTATTCTTATGTTTACTTTTTAAAAATCAGTAAAGATTTCACAGCAAAAACACACGTGTAGCATGAGCTGAAGGGTGCGTTTGTACAATTATACTAAAAGAATTAAAAATGCCTGCATTTTTAAAGTCATGGAACATGGCTGTCAGTCTGGAACTCTGTGGCATGAATTCATTAAAATTTTGATGAATTAAAACTTCAATTAAATCAATTAAAAATCAATTAAAACTTTTAAACACACACAAACTTCTTATTTACTAGTGACACAGATGTTAAATAAGGATTATTACATATTTTTCACAAATGGCAGAATTAGAAACGGCACGTCAACTGAATTCAAAAACATTGTTTAAGGACATTTTCTAGCAATCTCAGCAGCAGAAATTCACTACAGCATGATGAAATGATGGAGAAGAGCGTTCTAACAGACGTGCTGCGCAGTCGGCTCACGCTCAGTTTTCACAGGTGTCTGGATCACGGTGGATCACAAGTCATTGTTAGTGAATAGTCCTGTGTGTGCATTGGCTGTAGCGGTATACGGGCCGTTCCTCCTCTTGCACCTGCTGCATTTTCAGTTCCGATGGCTGCAATTTGACAGGCAGGTGCAGGAACTCATCTTCCCTCTAACCAGGACAAATCAATGTGTTCAGTACCGCAATCCTCTCTCAACATCACCTAAATGACCTCTTTTCATTTGAAAGAATTAAACCCACCTGGAGCTGTCAGGAAATCATGCAAACAACATGTTTGCGCCAGGAAGCGTCCACTGCAGCAGAATACTAATGGACACGAGTGTTCAAGTCGTTTGCTTAACCCATCGAGCATCAGCGTGATCTGGTTAGACTGCCGTCAGCACACCAACACTGTTATTTGCAAGCTAGCTGTGAAATGACTGATCTGAAAGCCAGACTGTTATTGACCCGAGGTCAGTCAGAGACATTTGCGATGTCTGGGCCATTCTTGTTTGCACACTTCAGACGGACCGTTCATCAAATGATAAAATGGCTCATCAAGACAAAGTCATCTTACTTTCATTTCTATAGTGCTCTATACAATACAGAGTGTGTCAAAGCAGCTTTAGAGTAATAAACAGGAAAATAACACAAGCAGTTATGGAAAATAGGGTGGCACAATAAATCACATTTTAATCGTGATCTTGATTTCTGCTGCTTTCGATTTGATAACTCTTTCCCCGCCACTGACAGAATTTTTTCTTTCCGTGTTTTCACTGTTATACGGTAGGGGGCGCTATTACACATCTTCTGAAAGAGTACAGAATCCCCAGGTCAAAACACAGGCGAAGAAGAAGCACTAACAAGCAATCGCGTATGTAAGCAGATGCATATGTAAAATAATGCGACCATCAAACATTAACAGCATATTCTGTAATTCAGAACTGCCTAATGTTACAAAATGAAATGTCAAGCCAGGAAGTGAAGCTTTAGAGGTGTTAATGAACTCTATCTACTCCATCAATGTTTTGTTCATTGTTCTGAATCCTGAACACATTCAAGTGTTAAAAAAAAAGAATGAATGAAGCTAGAATAAAATAGAAAAAAAAAGAGTTTAAATGCAGAGGCTCTGTTCTGCTTTTGACATATTGCATGTTCAGATATTCACACAACAAAATAAAATCTGCTAATGGGGAGAGAGTTAAGCATATATTTGCCTGCTGGTTATTTATCCTGAAACATTTCATGTTAATGTGTCATTCACATTATCCTGAATTGGTAACAAACCTTCACAAGCCAGATGTCATGATTTTAAATTCCCAATCAGAGCATTTCTTTTGAATCAATACATTTTCTTCCCAGTGGTTTACTTCATCTTCCCAAACCTGGCAACCGATCTCTATTGAAAGGTTTGCTGTTTGCTGCAAATAAATCTGCAAGCAAATCATGCGAATTGACATTCTCTTGATTTGTGCTTGTGCAATAATTCAGATGAAATGCAAAAGAAAAAAATCTCATTCTAAAATGGCAAAAAAACATGATTAACAATCATGTTTTTTATCAAAATAGTCATGATTAACAGATTAACAATTATTATGTAGCCCTAAAATCTCAACTATTGAGACGATTCAGATTCTGATTGAAATTTCAATCGGTTTGGGCATTTTTATTCCCGTGGAGGTGTGTAAGTATAAAGCATTTTCATTCGGCTTGGATTTTTCAGTGCTCCATGTAAATGCATCTAGTGTTGCAAACAAACAGATCTATGTTTTGAAAGTGCCTAGTAATGGGAAGATTGGATCATTTTACTGACTCAGATCTTTAAATCTCGTTCAGCAAAATGAACAAATGTTTATTAATGTCTCCTAGTCCAGGAGCTTGTCTTCCTCAAAAAAAAAAAAAGATCTAGTCACTCTCTGAGACCACTCGTTACTCCAGAGTCATTAAAGAATTCATTCAAAATGAATAATAAATTACAAATATTTTTTCAAGTAATACATGTAAATGCATGGGCTAACTAAATTGGAATAATGTTGTTTTGTCTTGCAGAGGTCGTTCAGCTCAGTCTAGCCGATGACAAGTGTCTGAGCGTGACAACAGTGACCGTCGGCCTGAGCGCTGTGCTGTCCTGCGCCATTCAGGGCACCCTGAGACCACCCATCATCTGGAAGAGAAACGGCATCATCCTCAACTTCCTGGATCTGGAGGATATAAATGTGAGTACTTCGATATCACACTGTTGAACATCACCATTATGTCTGAAAATGAAGATGTCCCAATAGCATTGTATGTAATTAAAGAGGGTTTTGAAGTCGACATGGATAATCACTGCTAGAAAATTAACCCTGGTCTCCCTGCGTGAAATACTGACTGAAATTTTATATGCAATTCAAATACATAAATCTTAAATTCAGACCCATATATATGCTTATTGCAACAGCATAACTTGGTCATATGCATCCTGCGTGACGTGAGGCTTTCACAGTATTCTGGATTATAAGGGAATGTTGTGCTCAGAACGCCTTCTCAAGGTGAGGAACCCTGCAGAGCTTCTTTTCTGATGTGAAATGCTTACATCCTCCTGTTAATTGGGCAGCTGCTGAATATCTGATAATCTTCCAGAACACAAAGCTCGGTCGGAGTCCAGTTGCATTGATTTTCACCAATTAATCAGTATGTTCGAGAATAGACGCTCATGCCAACACAAATTACAAATGTTAATGTTCATTATCAGGACACATGCTCGGTATTCTGAGGCACGCTTTCCATTTCCAATTACTAAACATATTTGTGTTTCTGCACTTCATATCATGATGGAATTGGAAATAACATAATGATCGTGGTCTCAGGAGTTGGGCCAGGAGCCGTGCTGATTTCAAAGGACTGCAAATCATGTGTAGATTTTGAGAAGCAGACATGCTCAGGGTGGGAATGGGTAGTGTTTAATGAGGTGTGTCACGCTTGTGTTTAGCTCACCTGCGTTCCTGACAGCATGGGGTTGTGTTTACGCGCTCGCTCATTACGATACTCTAATTGCATGTTAATGAAGTGTTTGTTAAATGTTGCAACACTGACCCAGTCAACGACGACTCACGGGTCAACGAGAACGAGCACCGGTGAATGACGCTCCGCCGTTTAGCTTCATAAGCAGCCGCAGAGAGAATCAGAAAACCGACACGGTCCAGACAAACAGGGAAACTAAATAAATACACGATTGTGTCTTGCGCCAGAAAACCAAAGCATCAGCATGTGTAATTGTGTTTTGATTGTGAGGAACAGGTCTTTTGCATTGATTGTCTCTGATTCCTCAGATGGATCATTTATACATTCCCAGGAGAAAAGATGAGTTTATTCTACATGATTTCTCACTGTTGACTGATCTTTAAAACTGAGGCATATGGTGCGGTTTATAGCTGTGTAGTAATTTGGATGCATTCGGTATTTGTCTGTTTTTGTCGCACTTGTCAATATAGCAGTTCACGCAGTGAAGCATTGATTTCAGTGGGATGGTGCATGATGAGCAGGGTTGGGAAAAGTTACTTTTAAAAGTAATGCATTACAATATTGCGTTTCTCCATAAAATAGTAACTAATTATGCTACTTAGTTATTTTTTAGGGAAATAAATGCATTATGTTACTTTTTGTCACCTGAGCTGGGTTTGCTTATTTATTTTTAGTAACAAAAAACCCAGAAGTTATATTGTTGGCAACCGAACATGAAGTTAATAAGCCTCAGCCTGAAGGAAGTGCTTTTGCACCTCGCTCCCAATTTCTCTCAACATGGGGACAGGAGAGGTGTTAGTGAATAAATGGGAAAACAAAGTAACTCGTGTTTCTTATTTAAAAAAGTAACTTAGATATTTCATTGTAAGTTTAAAAGTAATGCATTACTTTACTAGTAACTTGGAAAAGTAATCTAATTACATAGCTTGCATTACTTGTAATGTGTTATCCCCAACACTGCTCACGAGGATGTAGTGGAAAACCTTGAACTGGCAATTTGTAACTTTTGCACTGTTGACCACTGAGAAGTTCACACTGGTGACTTCAGTGGTGCATTTGTACGTCATTGATTTAGACATATTTACACACAGTACTATTCATTTCTCTCTGTGTAAAAATTTTGTTAATAGAAAAGTGAGTTTACCGTCACACATTTTTCTTTCATTCCTATCCTTTGAATGAGGAAAGCATCTGACCCTACTGTCTCTATATGAAGGACATAATGCTAAAGCACAGGCAGTATGAGAGCTTCAGTTTAAGACAAGGACAAACTGAGGCAAAGTCTGGAGATAATTGTTTTCAGTGTCTCTTAAAACTTTACTTAAAGTGCCTGGATATTATTATATTGAAGCAGTGAATGTGTTTTTTTTCTGAACCCATGATTAAAGTAGCCTATCTAAGGATTAATTTCAGTCCATACATTTCCTTCATTTTGTTTCATAATCATTTATCATTAGTCATTTATGTAATTTGATTTATATTATTTATCATTGTTATTGTTATTGTGTTTTTACATTTTATAGTACTAATTATTTCCCTTGCTCTTGCGGTGCTTGCTTTTGTTGTTTAATCTTATGATTGCAGAGTTTCATGGAGTGTAAATAAGAGAATATTGTAATTTCAAGGTTTTATGAGATGGGATGTTGGTGTGAAGCAGTTTAATATAATAACACTTCGTGGATTTGTGCTATAACGTATGCAACTAAGATTAATTAATACACTCTGCTCATTTTTATCAACATCACTTCATCTGCTTCTGCTCTTCTCTAGATTTCTCAGTCAACTTCTTGGCTGATAGACGATTGTTAATACAGTTTTGGGCAACAGCCAAGATTGCTATTAATGGGTTTTGGGTATTAGACAAAACTTTGCTGTCTGGGGTTTGGATATGAGACAAAACGGATATCTTGTGGCAGGAACTGGCGTCCGGGGTCAGATCTGAAATTTCTGACATGGAGACTTGATCTAACAACACGGATGGTAGGCTGTACAGCTGTGTGGTGTACTGTAAAACTCAGCGCAGGACGACTCTTACAACACAGCAGTGACACGGGAGTAAATGAAAAGCTCAGAGTTCAAACTGAAGAAGCTCTAAATTTTAGAAAGGCCAAACTGGAGTCCTGACCTCAATCTGGAGTCTGTTGTGTGATCTGAAGCGAGGAGAAGCGTGCAAATGCACCTCAGCTCCTCCAGAAGCATTTAGTGGAGGATGTTACCAATGAAACGCTTTTAATAGCTTCAGTGAGTGGCTTTTTTGATTTAGTATTTTGTGTGTTTGTTGATAAATAATATATACATATGGATTTATGTGTTTGACATACAGATGCTTGTTTCGGCCACAGGAGGAAAAATAAAAAAGGTAATTGCGACTTTTCATCTCACACTGAGAAGAAAAGTCTGAACTGTGAAAGAAACTTGCAATTACATGAAATAAAGTCAGAATTGTGAGATAAAAAGTATTTTTTTTATTCCATGGTGGAAACGAAAGACAGAAGTGTGAGATGTAAAATCAGAACTGTGAGAAGAAGTCAGAATTATGAGATAAAATGTCACAATTACCTTTTTTATTTTGTTTGCTTTATTATAGTTCTCCCTAATTCTTTTCCTTCTGCTTCCACTGAAGAATGACAGACGTTTGCACAGAAAATGTTTTAAGAAGATTACCAGTACCATGCAAATATCATGATGTATGAATAAGGAAATCATTGATTATTGCATGTTCACTCCACAATATTTCATTAAAGCTCGTATCAGTTCTTCCTCATTTATTAATACTATACTTTTTCAATAACATTAATGGTGCAGTGATTGGTTCAGATGATTATAAAATGATTATCATATTCATATACCATTTATATGGTGCTTCAATGCATTACCAAAAAACATGTGATGTCTAATGGTTTATTAGTTTAAGCAGTGTCAGACGGCTCCTCCAGTTAATGTCTTTCTCTCCTTAGAGATGAATTGGCACAGTTGTGTGACGAACACTCATCTCTGATTCATTTCAGAGTGGAAATGTTGCCGTTTCCAAAACTGATGGCAGCTAAATTTCCCTTGTGTCTTTGTGTTTTCCAGTCGTTTGAATTAGTGGCTTGTTAACTGTATAGTTCTGGTGCTGTTCTTTTGGTTAAACCTCATGACAAGCCATTATCTGACAATTGATTTCAAAATGTGAATGACAAACTCGTAATTAGATTTCATCTGAAAGTGGCAGCCAATACAGCTCCAGTGATGAAAACCGCTACGAGTCCTCCTTATGCGGCATAATATCGGCCTTACGGCAGAGGTGAGGTATTATCAGTCACATAATCTTTATTTAATAAAAAAAGTAATTAGTTTTTGTCGTTGGCTTTCCACAGCATCATGTCCTTGGAATAGAGTCACTTCTGCCCTCTTCATCCTAAAACTTCAGCACTCGGAGGCAAAGTCGCGTTTTTACTGGAGCCGATCATCCATCTCGCTGGATTAGCGATGACCTCCTAAACAAACAAATCGCTGTTTTGTTCCCAGTACGGCAGTCGAGCCCTTTTCAGTGCACGCCCTATAAAGCTGCAGGTGTGTTAGGGTTTAGGAGCGAGCTTTCGTGTCCTTAAATCATTTACCCTCTGCAAACTCATATAACTACAAAACAGTTTAATGTTTTAATCCCCCTTGAGTCGGCCCAAAGCCCCAGATGAGGGGATGCATCCTCACAAAACCACAACCGGCTTCATTAATCACGCTAATGCTGGCTATATTTTTAACCCTTACCATTTATCAGCCTGAGAGAGCATGACAGTGAGGAGCAAACCCCTGCGCCCGCGCGCTCATGGGACGCCGCTGATGCATCGTCTATTCATCCCGTGACTTCCTGCTGTTTTATTCTCTGTCTCTTTCTTCCCATTCAATTAGGACTTTGGCGATGACGGCTCGCTCTACATTACTAAGGTGACTACGATTCACATGGGGAACTACAGCTGTCATGCGTACGGCTATGAGGAGCTGTCCCAGACCCACGTGCTCCAGGTGAATGGTTAGTAGTAGAATCTTTCATATATGTTTGCTTTCATGAGCTGTTTTTGTAATGTCTGTTAAAGTTGTCAAATAGATAAATGAAGCAGTGTACCTTCATTTTTAATACAATGTCCATGTTACGCAATTTAGCAGTGTTCGTGGTAGCAGAACCTGATTTTACCAAGTGCGACATGTTCCTGGAGCAACATCTTTGTTGACCCTGGAACAACATTGTGATTAACCAATCAGATTTGAAGAACCAGTTTATAGTTTTTGTGAAGTTTAGGCTTACAATCAGTGTTTGGTGCTTTACATCAGTGTCATTCATCCTCTGATTTTAGGGATTACTCAGGTTTAGGTGTAGGGATATGGTCAAGACTAAATTTTTGGATTAAAACTTTGTTCCAGGGTCAACAAAATATGTTGACCTAGGAACACATCTAACTCAGCAAAATCAGGAAGTGCGTTGGTGGTAATGCATTACAAGTTACATAATCAGATTACTTTTTCCAAGTAACTAGTAAAGTAACACATTACTTTTCAATTTGCAAGAAAACATCAGTTACTTTTTCAAATACGTAAGGACAGTTACTTTGTTTCCCATGTATTGACTGACAGCTCTCGTGTTGCCATGTTGAAAGAAATCAGGTCCAGAGGTGTTGTGTGTGCTGTGTGAACATGTTGTTACTGTAGTTCTACACTAAATGTGACCCTGGACCACAAAACCAGTCTTAAGTCGCTGGAGTATATTTGTAGCAATAGCCAAAAATACATTGTATGGGTCAAAATTATCGATTATTCTTTTATGCCAAAAATCATTAGGATATTAAGTAGCGATCATGTTCCATGAAGATATTTTGTAAATTTCTTACCGTAAATATATCAAAACGTCATTTTTTGATTAGTAATATGCATTGCTAAGAACTTCATTTGGTCAACTTTAAAGGCGATTTTCTCAATATTTAGATTTTTTTGCACCCTCAGATTCCAGATTTTCAAATAGTTGTATCTCGGCCAAATATTGTCCGATCCTAACAAACCATACATCAATGGGAAGCTTTTTTTTTTTTCAGCTTTCAGATGGCATATAAATCTCAATTTCGAAAAATTGACACTTATGACTGATTTTGTGGTCCAGGGTCACAAATATGAACATGCATTTATGCCGAGTTCACACTGCACAATTTTCAAAGTCGTCGGATCGCCGTTGTTGTCACACTGCACGACTATCCGGGGTAACATTCAGTTGCTGCTGTGTTCACACTGCACGATGGATCAGCGACAGGAGGTTTCACACTGCATGACTTTACAATAGGAAGAATCGCCGACAACTCTGTCTGGTCTGCAAACTACGTTTCACAACCAAACGCACACGAGAAGTGATAAGGAAATAACGCAAGCTCACGCGTGAGATCAGAGTTCTCGCGCGAGACTGGAAATTTTATTAAAATGGTAGCCCACAAGAAGTTCGCGATACAAATGGTCTGTGTGCTGATTTGCAGTGAAAGGGCGGAAAAAAAAGGAGGCCATTGTGGAGGAGGAAATGGTTATTGTGATATTGTGGTCTATAACTCCTCCCCGAACTTCCCGCTACGCTGTATCTTGCTCTCTTATTGGCTGTAGGTCATCACCGATGTAGAACTAAAATAAATAAATAAAAGTGCATAAAAAAGTATCAAAAACTCTAATGCAGTTACTGAAGAGCTAGAGCAGCCGAGAATGTGAAAAGTGAATTTCTCAAGTATGTGTGGGATTTCCCAAATCCCGAAACAATTTTAATGTCACTTGTGCATAAATGCCTAGTTGTGTGTGAGAAAGACAGAATGCGCTGTGCACAGATCAGTGGTTTTTCAAAGGGTTTTATCCCAGCGACCCCCAAGTATAATAGTCCCCTTGCAGGAGATATAATTGCATTCCTTAATTACAAAATCAGCTATATTTTTACACTTTAATGTGTGAGAAAATATTAGGCATCATATTAAATAAATAATTGGCCTTCATATTGCCACTGTACTAAAGCCAAAACATTTAATAAAATGTTTACCTTGTATGAAGTTACATTTTTTCTCCCCAATATTAGCATAAAAGAAACATCAAATTCAGATTTATCTGTGAAGCACTTTTCTCAATAAATGTAATTCCAAAGCAGCATGTTTAAATTATAATCATACATAATGATGATTGTAATGCGGTCAACAGACCTGTGCTGAGTTTCCCAAAAACATCATAAGCCTAAGTAGATCGTGGATCCATTGCCACCAATAGTCTGTGTGATCAACTTACTTTTTATTATTTAAATAAATATTACAAATAAACCAACAATGTAAAAACATTTACTTTCCTGATTTTATTTTATTTTTTTTTTTTTTTAGGACTACACCACTGGTTTTAGATCATTCATGAAATGATTTTGTGTGCAACCTGGATGCACCAGTGAATGCTGGGATATCTGCTAATAAAATGATCATCTCAATCAGCTTTTAAGATGTTTCATGAATTCAGTCCTGCGTTTTAATATGGTTTTCACTCATGAAACGTTGCAGTGTATATGTTGCAGAATGAAAAATTCTATTCAAATTATGAAAGGGTTATAATACAAAGAGTGAGCAAGGTTATATACAGAAATCAAGCAAAGATGCTCCCTTTATAATCAATGAAGACGATAGTTTTTTTAATTCAGCCGCAGTGAATAAAAACTCTCGTTATAATCAAAAAATATATCTATATTGTACAATGAGTACTTTGCTGGTTATAACGATACCATCCGTGAGCGAGCAGAGCTCTCAAAGAACAAACTCTGGTGTATTCAGCAGATTCTAACTAAAAAGCCTCTGATTGATCATTGAGTTCACATGCTCAACAAACTTGTCTGTGATTGGCTACAAATGTCAATGCTGCAAAATCACATTGTAAATAGAAACTTTTGATGCTCTTCACACAAATATCGGAACATCTGAAAGCAGCTGCCTATCAGAGGGAACCGGAATGACCCAGCACTTGTCAAAAGGCTGCTATTGTTATGTTTTTAAAATGAAAAAAGTATTGACTTGGTACCAACAACACTAACCCCAGATATACAGTATAATAACTCCAACTGAACAAAAGACTCATTTGTTTGCTTTCAAACCATTTGAAATGGTTGCAGTTGAAAATAGTTTTCACCTTTGATCATTCAACCGTTCAATTACAAGGCATCGTTCTTCATCGAGGCATATGAAGGCA
Source organism: Tor tambroides (assembly GCA_021397915.2). NCBI lineage: Eukaryota > Metazoa > Chordata > Actinopteri > Cypriniformes > Cyprinidae > Tor > Tor tambroides. Next base: position 11,909 of record JAFVLL020031099.1, read on the forward strand.
TATAAACAAACACTGTATTGAAACAAAGATAGCAATCCTGTTTCCCTTGCTGTATTACATTTGCGAGAGAAAAAATACTGGAAGGATTTTCAATTAACGGAAACAATAAGCGTGATTGTTAGAGAGCTTGTTTTGTCTAATTGAGGTACCTCGAGACGAGACGCATGTTTGCGGCTCACATTAATTTCAGTAAGTGACCGTTTCTGACTTACACAAGGAGGGGAATCCAAAACAAAGCAATTGTTCTGGCCTTGAATCACTTTCTCTGTTGTTCACAGTCTGCTTCTGTCTCTTTGTCCTTCTAGTGCCTCCAGTAATCCTGGTGTATCCGGAGACTCAGGCCCAGGAACCTGGCGTCGCTGCCAGCCTGCGCTGCCATGCAGATGGTATTCCAAACCCCAAACTCACCTGGCTAAAGAACGGCCTGGACCTGCAGCCGCATGGATCCAAGCAGATTTCACTTCTCGGTACGAACCTCGGCCCTCCCTCTCGGGAAGCAGATTTTATTTATTTATTTATTTGTCCTTTATTTAACCAAGAGATTAAAGGGGTCATCAGATGTGAAATTCACTTTACATGTTGTTTGAACATAAATGTGTGTTGGCAGTGTTTGTACACATCCATCCTATAATGATAAAAATCAAACCAGTGTTTTTTTTTTTAAATGATAACCTCTTTCTCAAATCAAGCCGATCTCATATTCTTGGCTGTGTGAAGTCTCACAGACCCAGGCCCCTCCCACGATTGCTGATTGACACCTTAGGTGTTTTACCTTAGACCCGCCCTGATTGAGCTGTCAACAGTCCGCCATTGTTTCACCGCCGGAGCAGATGTTGACAAGAATGTCTCCTAAGCGATTGAGGTGTTCTGTTGTTGGATGTAATAATGAACATAGCAGTCATGATTTACTCCCGACATCTGAGCCGCTGAAGACGCAGAGGATTATGTTTGTTTGTGAAGGGAATGCGCCCCGATCTACCTAAATGTGTCTATGTTCACGCGTATCATTCGTGATCCAGCTTCACCTACAGAAAAAGTGAGTATAAGGTTTTTTATGAATCTTTGCAAATCGCCTTTCCTAATAATGTGCTTGTTAGCAAGTTTCACAATGAAAGCAGCTAAAGTTTACCATCTCTCAGAGAACTGCGCGAATGCATGTCACCCCACGGAAGAGAGGGGTGGGGTCAGCAGAGCTCATTAGCATTTAAAGGGACATGAAACGTAACGGCTTGCTGTCAATGCAAGCCGTTTCGTTGCATGTCCCTTTAAAAAGTAATGCTGTCAGGGTAAAAAGGGTGTTGTTTTACACTACCATTGAGAAATTTTAACCAAAGTATGTTAGACTTTACATTAAGACCTTAAAGAATCATATCAACTTGTGGAAAAAGGGCATCCCATGACCCCTTTAAAAAATCTCTTTACCAGAAGTGACCTGTCCAAGATGCAGCGCTACATTTCAGAAAAATAACACAAAACACTGTACCCAAAACACAATTATAAACATTTACAAGTTAATTCTTCCTTTAACAGATCGTTGATCACGAACCTAAAAGTGTTCATTGACACTAAGGTCTGCAACTTCAAGTTGTGTTGTAAAGAGTACCAATCATTAGGCGCCTCAAACCGCTTGTTTTCCAAGTTCAGCTTGTGCAGATGGAACCAAAAGAGTATACAAGTCTTGTAAGCGCAGAGAATAAGCTCCAGGAGCTTTAAGTTGGGTGAGAGAACAGAGATATGGAGGCAGTAGACACAAAATGGATTTATAAATAAACAGGTACCAGTGAACACATCTGTGTGTTGATAATATTATACATTAACGTCCAACCTACTCTATTATACAAATCACAATGGTGGGTACTAACATTACAAATTAATTTAAACTTGAGCGCACCATGATACAGAATGTCCAAAGAACCTAAAAGTTTGGTAGACAGTAGATAAAAACAGACAGATGCGTAATGGGCAGATCATGTAACGAAGCATATGAACAATATCCTCTGTACGGCCCTCTGAAGCAGCAGTGGATTATAGCCGTTTCTGGCAGCCGTCGGTGCTGTGGGAGTGAATTTGTGGCTCCCTACAAGTACGATGATGATAATAATAAAAACAGTGCATGAAATGACGATAGCAGGCCCAGGCAAATGGGCTCGTTTGGAGGGGCCTGTCGATTCCAGCGCGGTGCTGTATTGTTTACAAAGAAGCCCCTTATTAGAAAGCACTTTATTGGTTGAGTGCGGTCCATTACACCCTGTAATAGACTGTTATTTGGATCAGATGCTTGTGCTGCTTAAGTTCTGTATGAAAAGACGAAACCTTCAAGGTCTCATTTCTCTCATTTATTTGTTTCAGCTCCATCGTTTCTCAGCGGCTCGGGTTATTTATTTGTTCTGTGGAGGTTTAATGTAACAGTTTCGAGCATTTGTGTTTCTCTGGCCCTTTATTGGGCATGTCTGTCTGCTTTCATTTCCCTCACGCATTAATATTTTAGAAGCGCTCCTTTCAAGCTCTCCTGTTTCTGTTTGTGTCCACAGAAATATTTACAGCATCAAGATAAAAGATGATTTCATCAGAAAGTCTGAAAAACTGTCTTTCGCGGGATGACAAATAACAGGCCTAGCTCAGCGCGGAGACACAATGTGTCATTTTGTGTCGACGGATTTTTGTTTTCTGCTGTATGGAAAGATGGATAGACATGTAAGCGCACTGATGGCGGCACAAAACCGACTCATGATTCATTCTCATAGATAACGCAAGGTAAACAGTTACAAACCATAGTTTCCGTCAGCATTTCCTACCTGGGGTTCGAGCTAATAATTAAATGAATCATTAAAATATAAAACTGAATAAATAATTTTGGTAACATTTAAAGCCTTTATACATAATGCATATTAAAAGTAGATTTAATGCATTAATTATGCCTTGTAATGCACCTTATAATGCATTGTATGATCTCATAAATAATTGTAATCACAGTTATAATACATTATAATATTTATCTATTTATTGTTACACCTTTAGAAAGTATAGTGCATTAAAACACATGACAAACAAACCTTCAAATATTATTACGCATTTTAACTTTGGTTACAAATATTTATGAAAAGATATAATGTTTTATACATAAAATCTCTAAGTAAATATGTCACCTATTATTTTAAAACACTTGAACACTAAAAAAGATTAAATATTTTATTTGCTTACCTGCCTGTCATGTGATCATTATCTATAATCAAATGTTTAGTTCAATTATTTAAAAAAATAATAATGCAAATGTTTGGTTCAATTATTATAATATTTGACTCACTTTGACTTTGAAAAGTTCAGTGGCAATCGCTGGTTTAAATATATTGGATTTTTTGGTGTTTGATAAAATAATATTGTTTGGGGTGTTTTTCCAGTTTTTCCAGTTAGCGCGTTTGTCCTTTTGAGAAATAAACTCCCATGTAGCATTGTCTCACTAGCTGATTTGTCTACAACAACACATAAATATCATGGATTAATCACTGTTACTTACAGCTAATCTCAAATGATATATTGTACTGAATATTAAAAGCATTCTGTGGTGGAAATGACATTTTAAATATACAACAACTGATTCATTTTTCTTGCTGAGGCTAATCTCTCAGCTAACATTTTACATATAGAAAAAAACAATACAATTATAATTTCACTTACACTTTTCGAGTGTAAATGAAGAGACATTCGCTTTCATTTTTCTTAGTTGTCACTCTTCACTCACAGTCTTCTTATATGTTGTTTGTACTCAAAGTGAAATATCAGTGGTGTGCAGAGTTAGAAAAAAAATTGCCTTTGCCAGCCAGGTTGGATATTTGCACTCAGTGTAAATAGATACTGCCATTCATATTTTATGATGGATTTTCATAGTTTAAAAGGGAAAGTCTGCCTCTGGGGCAAAAGTAAAATACAATAAAACTAAACATAAAAGTCATTTGAAAGAAAAAAACTGAACATTAAAGGCAGGAAAGTTTCAAAGTTAAAAAAACAAAACAAAACACAAAGAAAAAATCAACCTTTGGGAGATATAGTTAAAGAAAGTTTAGTTGGCAAACCTGTAGGAAAAAAAATGTTTTGTTTTTTTTTTTTTGCTTTTTTTATTGAAACTCGCATCATCCACATGGTGTGCAAAACACCATATTTCTGCACCGTGAGGTTTTGTTCATGCCCTTGGCAGCATTCAGTATTCAATAAGTTAATGCATAATATGGTTTAATTTCATCAGCATTAATACATGGGGTTGAACTGTATATGAATTTAATGCATATTCTCAATATCAGGACCTGGAACTGGTGGCCATTTCTTTTTTCACCATTTTGTTTTCTTTAGTATATTATAAACGGCCCACAGTGTGACAAATGTTTTTAAGTCTCTGAATTAACAAACGCTGCATCCATTATAGTTCTACAACAATTAGCAAAAAGCCAGCATGTTACACAACATTTAGAAAATTATTTTGGTATAACACTTAGGTTTAGGGACCAATTCTAACTATTAACTAGTTGCTTAATTACTAGAATATTGGCTGTTTATACTAATAATGCACATATTAATATTTTATTCTGCATGACCATATTTTAGATCCCTTAGTCCTACACCATTCTTAAAGTTAAAAACTAACTTACTATTAATAAGCAACAAATTATGCATTTATTGTCATAGTTAATAGTTAGTTAATAGTGAGAATTGGTCCCTAAAATAAAGTGTGACCATTATTTCATATCTATAACCCACCTGAGTACATGAATGTACCTGATATGGAAATACGCAGCTGAAATATGAACTTTTACCCAGTGGTGAGAAGCTCTCGTTTGAATTGAGTCTGTATTTTGATAAAAGAATGGGATCAATAGACGGATGGGAAAGTAGAGTAGTGGAGATGAGAGAATGAAGGTGAAGAGAATAGAGAGAGAGACAGTGAACTCTCCTGTATGTACGTGATCTCTGACACGCACATGAAAGCGTGCGTGTGACACAGACAGTGTTCAGAGATGCTTGTGCTGTGATCAAGACAGCATCAGAGGTGAGCCAAGCATCTGAGAACTCGCTGAACTTCACAAAGCTCTGATACACATGCAGAGCAGCCGTCCTGAGACGTCACACACACACACACACACACATCAGCTTCTCTTCTCAGTTTACAAGTGCTGCTTTGATTTGAGGATTGCATGTTTATCTGTAATGCTGCGTAATTGTCTTCATGCTCATCATTACTGCAAACACTGATTCGTTTGGTGACAGAATCCCAGAATCTTTGAGGTGATGTCATAATGAATGACTCTGTAAAGGTGATCTCATCAGTAACCGCAGCTACAGTGTTGTATGAGATAAACTGGATAGACAATGATATGTGTGAGCTCGTGTAAGCACTTTACCAAAAGCCAGTCACGACTCAGACACAATAATCCTATAGTCGACGCTCACGTAAATGTTTTCGGAGACGTTTTTAATGACTGAAAAATGATTTATTCATGAAATCCATTTGGAAATGAAAGCAAAGTCATTTGCAGTGTTTTTATGGCTGAATTTAATTAGCATCAAAGCTCAATACGAATAAAAGTGAAACCATCAAAGGAACATCTTGTTCGTGTGTGTGTGTGTGTGTGTGTGTGTGTGTGTGTTTGTGTTTGTGTGTGTGTGCGCACGCTTCCACAAACATCCCAACCAGCCTTCAAAAATCACACAGCATATAATAAAACCGCGGTCTCACTTTATATTAAGTGTCTTTAACTACTATGTACTTGCATTTAAATTGTAACAATTTACAGTAAGGTTCTATTAGTTAACATTAGTTAATGCATGAACTAACAATGAGCAATGCATTTGTTACAGTATGTATTAAACATTGTTAATGTTAGTTAATAAAAAATTACAACTGTTCCTCTTTAGTCCATGTTAGCTCAGATCCATATATCAACACACACAACACATTAATATATTAGGAAATGTTGAAATTAGCATTATCAAGATTAATAAATGCTTAAGAAGTATTTTCCATTGTTAGTTCATGTTAATATTAGTTAACTATATTAGTTAAGAAATGGAACCTTATTGTAATGTTACCATTTAAATGAATAATCTGATACAAGGAACTTATTGTGTACATACCTACTTATATTGTAAAATATACCTGCATGTAAATACATCTGTAAGTAATTTCAGTAATTACATCAATAACTATACAGTTGACTCTACTCATTAACCCACCCTTAAACCTTTAACCAAACCACCAAACCTGTCCCTAAACTTAGCCATAATCCACAGCAATAGCGGCAACAGTGATTTGCACTACAACATGAACACAATACATATATTGCACCAAACAATTTTTGACATGATAGTTGATGATATTAGTGGCACAGAAATTACACCGTTCAGTCTTAATGCATTCATTTATTAGATTTCAATTAAATAAAGTACTGTATTTTATATATATATATATATATATATATATATATATATATAAAATAAGTTATACAGTGCCAAAATTGCATTGTTGAGAGGAAGAAAAAAAAACACATGAGTCTCACATGTATGTTGCATGATGCATGTTATTAATACATTCAGAAATAATGTACAATATCTGTAAATTAAAAGCATAAATAAAAAACATTACATTAGTAGCATTCATAATAAACAACATTTAGGCTATTATAAATGCCAAATCTATAAACAAATTTATTTAAAGTGAAACTGAAACCATTGGAATCACACCTCCGTCACTGAGCACTAATCCAAATGTCTTGCTCTGGAAGTGGTAAAGAGAAAGTGGCTTGGGTGTTTCTGTGCATGTTCCCCGGCTGACCGGGACGCTGATGAGCTGTAAGTGACTGCAGCTGGTTGTCGCTCTGCCGTGAGAGAGCAGCCACCTGCAGTACGTTCATATGGTCAGCGGCTGTTCAGCAGGCTGAAAACATTTCTGTCCAGTTTACATCCAGAATAGCACTGCTGTTTTTACATGATACAAATAATTAGCAAATGACTGTCAGAAAAATGGTCAGAGATGGGACAAGCTTGAGTCTGATAACATTATGTAACGAATCCGGTCCGTGGTCTGCCGTCCAATTGCCACCAGAGGTCGCTCTCCCATTATACTGACTCTCACACCACACAGACTGTTACACATCACCCTGGACTACATTTCCCATGTTCCATTGCACTGACTGGATACATCTGCAACCAATCACACGCTCACCTGAAAGCTATTTCACACACTATATAACACCCACTCAGATCCTGCTCAAGTCACCGAGTATTGTTTAGCGTATATCACTCTCTTAGCGATAGCTACTCTACGGAGCCTGTTCTAGTTACCATAGTTTACATAGTTTAATCATAGTCTTGCCTTGCCTTGCCTGTTTTTTCCCGTGTTCTGATTCTCGCCTGTGTATTTAGGATTTCCCCTTTTCATCTTACCGTTCAGACTCTATTTGCCCCTGCCTGGATTATTGCTGTGTATCTGGATTATCTCTCTTTGTCAACCCCTCTGGATATTGTTCGCTGCCGACTGATCCACACTCGTTTTTGACTACTCTTGTGTTTTGCCTGTGTCATACCTGTTTGCTGGTGTATCGACCCTGCCTGTGTTTGTTAACCACGTCTTTTAATAAAAAGTTTGCACATGGATCCTCACGCCTCTGTCACTTCGTAACACACTAAATGTACCATCATGACCTTGAAAAATTACTTTTACCGGTGCAACCTAATATAGGTAGATTTAGTAATATAAACTGTACTAAAGCTGTACTGTACTGTACTAAAGCATAAAATACCATAATATGTTTGCAGATATTTAGGAAACATGTTTCTCTGAAAAACAATGCTACAGCCAGTTATTCTGCTTTGGAAAGAATGTCTATTTTTGTTTTGGTCTGTGACTTCGCCCACTGCCAGTTTACCCAATAGTATTTTGACACTCCGGGTTGCCAGTTGGTGGAAAACACAGCATTTTACAACCATGGAATCTAGCAAAGAACTGGGTCAGAGATCACAGATTCTACCCGACCTAGAAAGCTTCGGCATCCATCTAAAAATGTCTGCGAGCAGAAGTTTATTAAAACGCTGATAAATCAACTCATCAACTTACAATGTAATTTTGAATTTGGACTGCAGTTCCCATTTCAATTGCTAGCTGTCAATATTACATACTGCAGCTTTAAAAGGATAGTTCATCCAAAGATTAAATTCTATCATTTATTCACCCTCAAGTTAGGGTAAGGGTAAATATATTTTGAAGATATTTTGAAGAACATTGGTAACAAAACAGTTGATGGTAGCACTGACTTAGTATTTTTTGCCATACTATGGAAGTCAGTAGGGACCAGCAGCTGTTTGATTCTTCAAAATCTATGTTCAAAAGAAGAAAGAAACTCAGCTTTGGAAAAACTTGAGGGTGAGTAAATGATGGTAGGTAACCTGACAAAATATTTTTTACAGTTTATGTATTTGTGAAATAGTCATGCCAGCTAACAACTTGAAATGCACATTCTGCCAACTTCAGAGAAACTATTTCTGCTGAAAAAACAGACACTCAATAAATCCAAGTATTGGACTTTATAACTTGGCACAGTATTAGCTGCACCACAGGGAAACCTTTATGGGTTTTAAGAATGCCTTCACCCAAAGCTCTGTCAATGAAAAATGTTATTGGTCGACTGTGGGAACAAACACCTCAAACTTGCTTTTGAGATTTATGTTATTGCCCTGTAGTTGCTTGTTGGTTTTCTTTGGCATTTATCTACAGTGTGTGTGTTGATACATAGGAAATACACTGGAAATGCACTGCATCATCTAACTGTTGGCTGTTGTATTTCTTCAGCTAATGGCAGTGAGCTCCACATCGGAAGTGTGCGTTATGAAGACACTGGTGCTTATACCTGCATCGCTAGAAACGAGGTTGGTGTGGATGAAGACATCTCATCTCTGTTTGTGGAAGACTCGGCACGAAAGACACGTGAGTGATGATACTGAAGCTGTTTCAGCACAGATTGTAATGATTTTGTGAACTATGGTTGCTTACATGTTATGATGATATACTGTAAATGGGAGAATGGTGTTGGCTAGAATGTATAGAGCCATGTGAAATCCATTTTATTTTTTTCCTCAAATTACACATTTTTCCCCTTTTTTTCTGTTTTATTTTTTACTTTATAAATCAAAAACTATGTTAATTAATTGAAATAATATAACTCATAGAATTTAACCTTTACATAACAATAACTTCTTAAAAAAGTTACATTTTAGGACTTTTTTTCTAAAGTTTTTATTTTTTAACAAATTATGTGTTTTCCATTTTAATATTTCTGTATTCCATTTTAATTGTTAAATTAAATTTTAATCAACTAAATTCATTAAAACAACATACTATTAGTAGTAGTAGTAGTTTACAATAATAGGACCCTATGTTTTTTTCAGAAAGTCTGTGCTGTGTATTTTAATTTTTCTGCTAATTAAATTAAGGCATACCACATTAACAATTTAGTTAATGTTTTAGTCAAATGAAAATTAAACAAATCTATTTATTCTGTCAATCTAAAATTCATTCAGGATTTCCCAAATTCCGTGACATTCCTCATTATGCATTAAATTCCTTATTCATGAGTGGATTCTGCAATTCCGTCCACATTTTCTACGTTGTGGAACTCATAGGGCCTTAGGTGTACTGGTAGACTCATGCACACTTTAATGTGGGTTGTTGGTTCAGTCATCACTGGCAAGAATTTACAAGTCAGTTCACATGTAATGAAGCCACCAATGCGGAAAGGACAGTTTGTCATTAATAAGGTTTTACTGGTCATACAGCAATAAACATCTGCAGATGTGAACAGCCCTTTGGTGTCTGTGCACATATGCCAATTCCTGTTTCAGAAATTACAGACATTTTCTGGACTGTTAAATTTACAGTGTTCAATTAGAGTCAAATGAAGGTCTATAGATCTCAATGTGTCCAGTGCGTAAATGGGAGATCCTTTTCTATCCACTGGTGCCATTTTGAAAGCAATCATTCTGGTTTTAGTAGACAGATACGCTAGTTTTAAAGGGATAATTCACCCAAAAATGAAAAATTGCTGTTTATGGACTCATCGTCAGTCCATCCAAGACGTAGGTGACTTTTTTTCTTCAGTGGTAAAGAAGATTTTTAGCTGAAACTGTGGTCGTTAGTGATTCACAAAATGCAAGCCAGCGACTGCCCATGTTTGCAAATAAAAAAGCATATCAAGGAACACAAAATTAATACCCATGGCTCCTGATGATATATTGAGGTCTAATGAAGCGAAATGATTGGTCTGTGCAAGAAACTGAACAATTATTTACAATATTATTACCTGCAATCCAGAGCCTCAGGCAAACGAGGAATTTGATTCTTTTTGACAAACTAGTTTTTTTTCACACAGTTCATTTCAATGAGCTGGTTCACTTCACTATAGTATAGTTTACTTAATCATGCAATGACGTAACATACACAATTTTACTATTAAATCACCCAATAATGATATGAAATGTGGATGTTTTAATGCATATAAAAGTGGATATCTAAAGCATATAAAGTGAATAAAATAGTCTTAATCAGCCCACCTTTTTACATAAACAATGAGAAACTATAAAAACTTTCATTTCACCCCATTCTTTCAAGTGCTCGGTTCACACATGCACATATTAGTGGCTCATCGGCCTTTAGTCCGAATCTAACTGTTTGTTCAGTTCAGTGACTGTTGGAGGAATTGGAAAGTGAGTTTTGATTGAGTAACTTGTAGATCTGTGCTGCACGAGCAGTGAACTGTTTCAGATAGTTACATTTGATTTTGTTAACTGATTCACTAAAAATAACGGGTTCAAAAGAATGATTCATGAACCAAACATCACTCTGGTGTGTTCGCTTGAGGCTCTGGATTGCAGGTAATAATGCTGTAAATAATGTTCAGTTTCTTGCACAGACTGATTGTTTCACTTCATAAGACCTCACAGGTATTAATTTTGTGTTGCCTGATATGTTTTTTTTTGTTTGTTTTTGTTTTTTTTTTACTCTCAAAATCCCGGTAGCCGCTGCCTTGCGTTTTATGAATCACCAAGTTTCAACTAAAAACTTCTACAATACAACCCTAACCCAACATAATCACCGATAGAGGTGTAAATCACAAATCAGTGCCTTCCTCTCGTGACTTATTTCTTCATTCTAAAAGTCAGTAATATAAGACATGAAACTTGTCTAATATAGGACATGAAAAAATGAAGGTAGTGTTCCCTGTCCAAAACACACATTCTGTCTATGAGCTCCACAGAACACATATCAATGTCTTATAATAAATCAGCCATATTTTCTCTAACCCAGTGTCCTTGTTGAATATAAAAGACTTAATAAAAGACAGGTGACAAGTCCCATATGAAGAGGTCAAAGGCTGGTTATTTTTGCATTTAAATCATCTCAAATAAGACCTTTGAAGAAGTCTTTTATATGTTAACCCTCATGTTTGGGACCTGAAAGACCTCAAGGCCATTTTAATATCTCTGACACTGAGCAAGCAGATTGATATTTCATGAGTTTATGAAAATTTAGTTTAAAATTTCACTTTGATAACATGCATCAACCGTCCCCCATGAAAATTTACTTGTAGTAAGTTTGAGTTCTCTGAGAAGCCACAAAAAAACATGAATAAATTCATTGCAAAAGATTTGCTGACTGCTGTACACAGTGTCAAGAAACACTTCTGGTGCTTGTTTCTTTTCATTCATTTTATTGTATTTTTCAACACACTGTTTCTGCTGATCAAAAACATCACTAGAATGGATACAGACACATTTCTGAAAATTGCATGTCCACTGTGTGGGAAAAAGTTTCAGTAATATCTGCCTGCTGGGTTTCAGTCAGCTCAGTGGGACAGACTAAAGGAATCTCAGAAAAAAAGCACAGATTCATTTTGAAATGAAGTTCACGTTCATCTGGTCCCATCTATCAGCATTTACCACTAGGGCTGCACGATTTGGGGGAAAAAAAATCTTATTGTGACTTTCTGGTTAAAAATTGCAATTCCAGTTTAAAATGGGATTTTTTTAAAGCAATTCTTATTTGTAGGGCTGCACAATTTTGCCCAAACTTTTATGCCTATATATAAATGTGACCCTGGACCACAAAACCAGTGTTAAGTCGCTGGGGTATATTTGTAGCAATAGCCAAAAATACATTGCATGGGTCAAAATTATCCATTTTTCTTTTATGCCAAAAATCATTAGGATATTAAGTAAAGATCATGTTCCATGAAGATATTTAGTAAATTTCTTACCGTACATATATCAAAACTTCATTTTCAATTAGTAATATTCATTGCTAAGAACTTCATTTGGACAACTTTAAAGGCGATTTTCTCAGTATTTTGATTTTTTTGCACCCTCAGATTCCAGATTTTCAAATAGTTGTATCTCAGCCAAATATTGTCCGATCCTAACAAACCATACATCAATGGAAAGCTTATTTATTCAGCTTTCAGATGATGTATAAATCTCAATTTTGAAAAATTGACACTTAAGACTGGTTTTGTGGTCCAGGGTCACAAATATGACTAATAATAATTGTTATTATTATTAAAATTACTAAATAAAAAATATTTGAATAAGAAAAATGACTATTGTAATAATACTATGTCATTATAAAATAAAAAATATTTAATAATAATATATAAATATATATATATATATATATATATATATATATATATATACGAAAATCTACAGGGTGACCTGTTACCATGCTGACCGCCTACAACTATAGAAATGTCTAAGATTTTATTATAAAAATTATATTAATATGATAAAAATCTGTGATGATAATTTCTGAATTCAAATTTATGTCACAAGGTATGCAAAATCAAAAATGGAGTCCGTGTTTTTAGTATGAAATATGAAATACTACATGCATCCTCTGCAAAAAATAATAATAATAATAATAATAATAATAAATAAATAATATAAATAAATCCTGTATACTTCTGTATGCTGAAGAACATACACATACAGAGTTGCATATGCAGTGCAACAATATGGTTTTTTTCTGTGTTCTATAAGAATGAAGTATATTTATAGAACTAATTGACATAGTATTTATAACAGTATAGTGTACTATAAAATAATATATTTTCTGTCTCATTCTATGATATGAAGCTACATCAGATCACAAATGGAAGTTATTTCAAACACTTAACTGACAGTGTGGCATGAAACCGCTCTGTTTTGCTGAAGCTGAAGCAATTGAGCCGCTCTGATCACAGTGCTGCGCATCATGAAACATGCTGCACATAGATTTATTTAATTAAAACTATCAGCCTTTGCAATTTCATAATCGCACTAAACCAAATCGTGATTTGAATCCCTCCAGCAGCTCATCTTGACCTTCATGGGCATTATTTCTAATATTACTAATTCTTTAAATTTTCCAGGGGATCATATTAATGTGAAATCACTTTTATTACAGTTACACATACTGTAAATGTCCAGGGTGAAGTCAGTCTCATCAGTGTGTTTCTCTGCTGTCCACTAACTGTCCTCTGTGTTTCCTCATGCTGTCTATCTAGTGGCCAACATTCTCTGGAGGGAGGAAGGTAAATCTGCTTTATACTCATGTCTGATTATCTGTCTGATTAGTTCATGTTACAAAAACTATGAAAAACATTTTTAGAGAGACTTTGATAACTGTGTGTGGACTAAATTTCTTGCTGAAATTAATCCAGGCATATCTGAAGCATGCATTAATGTGAAGGTAAAAGAGCTAGAATGCACAGGTGCTAATGGCTTTATAACACACCTGCAGGAACCCAGCTATCAAAGAAAGCTTGCATGTAGTTTGCTTTGATCGTCACATATTATGTCATAATGGTGGTTTACACTCCGTATTGTCTAATAACTCAGTGTGTCATGTTCATACAGAACGAGGCTAAAAAATATAGGCTATAGTGTATATACTGTACATGTTTTTGTTGAACATTGATGGAGCAACACATTTTGAGGGAAAGTAACTTCTAAAAGTGGTTTGTTTTGTTTAAAATCTTATAAATGTCTGAGGTGGAGAGGGATCACACTCAGGCAAAAGCCACACAAATACTTCAGCTAAAGTAATATGTTTTGCATAACATCTTGTTCAAAACAATCCCTTCAGCAAAGTTTACCGTTTCTGTTTATTTTAAAAATACAGAAAAAAAGGAAAGATTCTGAAAGCTTTTTACACTGCTTGTAGGAAATATTAATTTTATATGGCTTTACAGTAGTAACAATAAATATGTTTTATGATAAATATGTTTTAAATATGATGGTTTCATTATAAATATGGTGATTGTCTCTAAGGTGGACACTGACGTATTCAATTGTATTAACCATCTGAATCCCATTATTTTAGTATCACTGATATACTATTGTAGTTATTGTTAATATTTTCAATTAGATTTTTTTATATTTTCTGCTTTCGTGTTAATTTTAGTTAAAGCTTTTGTAATTTTGTTGTGCATTTTGTCATTATGTTTTTGTTGTTTTTAAATGTTAATATAGTTTTCATTAATTTAATAATCCAGGTTTAATTGTAGTTATTTTAGTTCATCTAGTTAAACTAAATTAACTATAGCTAAAATAAAACAAGTTTAATTTTTATATTTTATTTTATTTTATTTTATATTTATGTAACAATTTTTTTAATGCTAACTGTAATAACCCTGTGTGAATCCAACCAACAAATTAAAAAAAAGTCAGGCATCTGATTATTAACATGTAAATTATTATGCCTTTGGCCCCAGCAGCACAGACGCATTTTATCCCACCTACCACACGTTTTCATATTCTTCCATTATTGAAAAACCCTTGATTTAATGTTGAACAAAACTGAAAATCATCAGCATAGTGGTAGTGTATGTCTTGAAATTGGTCATTTTGTTGACTCTTGTTTGCTACACAAATATATGAGGGAAATGTGGATGCTTAGGAAAGGGTTGTGGTGAGTTTTGTGCTGTCTGTTGGTTTATAGGAGAATAAAATCAAATCCGTGTTTTACCCCAGTGTACCTTTAGCCCTGTTGTAGCCTATGTGTGACATCCGGTTAATCTCCAGTTTAAGCTGTTTAGATTCAAGTTTAACAGAGTATTCTCCAAATACATTTTTTGCAAATTTGTAGTGAATACGACCTGCTCACCCTGCTCTGAAGTGTAGCACCATGCTTACTTTTTATACATATCATACACATTTCTTTGAAATAGCTGATTTGTAATTATTGTGTTTGAACTGCCCCCTTGCAAATCAATGAAAGCCCCTTTCCACCACTGAATAAAAAACACAAAACGTAATTGCTACTTTTTCTCTCAAAATTGTAACTCGCAATTGTGAGTTTACATCTCGCATTTCAGACTTTTTTTCTCAGAACTGTGTCATTAAAAATGTGCAATTCTGACTTTTTCTCAGAAATGCATGATATAAACTCACAATTGCAAGTTATAAAGTTGGGATTGTGGGATACAATCGCAAGATAAAAACTCTGAGTTTTATTTTATTTAATTTTTTTATTGTGAATTGTGAGATATAAACTTGCAACTGTAAGTTATAAAGTCCAACTATGAGGGGGAAAAAGACCGATATTTTCTTACAGTTGTGAATTTATGTCTCAGTTCTGACTTTATAACTAGCAATTCTGAAAAAAAGTCAGAATTGTAAGATATAAACTCGTAATTCTGAGGAATAGTCAGTCTTTTTTTCCTCAGAATTGGACTTTATCACTAATAATTGTGAGATTACATCATGCAATTCTGAGGAAAAAAAAGTCAGAATTGTGAGATATAAACTGACTTTTATTCTGATTTTTTTTCTCGCAAATTCTCACTTCATTCCTCAGAATTGTGGGATATAAAGTCTCAATTTTGAGAAATAAAGTCAGAATTTAAAGATATAAACTCTGACTTTTATTTTAATTTTAGGTTACACTTTATTGTGATATTCCAATTTAGACATTCTACTAACTGTAAGTAACTTTGTAACTACATGTCAACTACATGTCAACTAATTCTCATTCATTTGCAACTACATGTCTACTAACTCTCAGTAGGGTAGGTTTAGGGTTAGTCGAATAAGTTGACATATACTTGCAAAGTTTCTGATAGTCAGTATGTTGTATGTTGTGAACCCATCAAAATAAAGTGTTAGAAGATATTAAGCAGAGAGTCTACTAATACTCTAATGACTGATAGTTGACATGTAGTTGCAAAGTTACTTACTGTTAGTAGAATGTCTAAAGTAGACTATCGAAATAAAGGTTTTACCTAATTTTAATTTTAATTTATTTATTTATTTATTTTTTTTTTAATTGTGAATTGCGAGATATAAACTCGCAATTTCAAGTTATAAAGTCCACTTCTGAGGGGTAAAAAAGACTGATATTTTCTTACAATTGCGAGTTTCTTTCTCACAATACTAACTTTAACTCGCAATTGAGTGTGAAAAAGTCACAACTGCGAGATAAAGTCAGTGTGTTTTTTTTTCTTCAGAACTGGACTTCTCTCACCAATTGCAAGATTATATCTCACAATTCTGTGAGATTGTGAGATATAAACACGCAACTGTAAGTAAACAGTCAGAACTGTGAGATTAAAAAGTCGCAATTACCTTTTTTATTTTTAATTTAGTGGCGGCTTCTACTCAAATCAGTGCCTGCGTATGATCAGAACAGTCATCCACCATCTCGACTCATGGAGATGACCGCCAGCACGGATCATCCGCATCTTACCTGCGACCGTGTGCTTTTACACCTTCTGCTTTCTGACAGCATGACAACTCTGTGCTGCCGCTCCTCTGACGTGACCACACTAATTAGCAGCTGTTGTTTGCTGCCAGGTGACAGACCTGCAAATGCACTTTTTGGAGTGGTTTCAGGAGATTTTAATAGTCTCTGCTGTCTGACCGTATGACAGCGGCATTGTTTGAAACCGTTTTCTCCCCCCGTGGCACGCCGTTTGCTGCTGTTCTCTCTGAAGGAAGAGTGTGTGTGTGTGTAATGGCGTGTGTGATGTTGTGTGTGCTTGCAGGGCTCAGTGTGGGGAACATGTTCTATGTGTTCTCCAGCGAAGGGATCACCATACTGCAGCCCAGCAACTGTGAGATTCGCAGACGCATCCCGTGGACAGAGAGGATTCTGGGTAGTTATGTAAGTCTTGGCTTGAACCCAAAACACAAGACAGAAGTAAGAGTATTCATTAAGCTTAATGCCAGTGAAGCCTGACTGCTTTAAGGTTGTTTGTTAAGATTATTTTCACATTCTTCCACCCCCATAATTCTTATTACTGCAAAAGCAAACCATTATCATTAGTATAATATATACTACTGTTCAAAAAGTAAGATTAGTAAGACTTTTATTTGGTAACACTTAATTTAAAGCCTTTATGTTTAATGCATTATGAAAGTATTCATAATGTATGTTGTAATGCATTATGTCTAATCTTCATAAATAATTGTAACCAAAGTTAAAATGCATTATAATATTTGAAGGTTAACCTGTTTGTTATGTGTTCTAATGTATTATACTTTCTAAAGGTGCAACAATGGATAGATAAGTATTATAATGTATAACTGTGGTCATAATTATTGAGATCATATAATGCATTATAAGGTGCATTACGAGGCATAATTAACTTTTATTCATCAAGGACACATTAAATTGATCAAAAGTGACAGCAAAGACATTTATAATGTTACAAATTATTTCAATTTCAAATCAAAAAATTCTGAAAAATAAAATTTCAAAAAATATGACGCAGCACAAACATTGATAATAATCAGAAATGAGTAGCAAAAAAATTCAGCTTTGATCACAGGAATAATATACATTTAAAAAATATTCTCAAACAGTAAATAGTTATTTTGAATTGTAGTAATATTTCACAATATTACTGTTTTTTATTGTATTTTTGATCAAATAAATGCAGTGACTAGAAGAGAAAAAACTTTAAAGAAAATCTTTATATCAGACTTTTGAATTTTAGTGTATCTACACCCAGATGCTTTGTTTAAACAGTATTATTGTAATAAAGTAGTTAAATAAGAAAATAAATTGTTTAATAATCATGAATATAATAGGTGCAAAATATCATTTTGATTTGGAGGTGAACATATTTTGACATTCTTAAAGGTTTCAAAGGGGGTGGTTTTCACAGTGATGCCATAGAAGAACTATTGTTGGTCCCCAAAGAACCCTCCAATGAAAAGCTCTGAAAAGCACCATTTCTTTTTAGTGTGAAGAACATTTTAATAATCTAAAGAACCTTTTTCTACTATAAAGAACATTTTGTGCAATGGCCATGTTCCCTGGAGGTTAAAGGTTCTTCATGGAACCATAGCTGCCAACTATTTTATGAGTGCACAGACACAAACATTGGTTCAAGCGCATGTCTATATTTTCCCTGCAGGACGAACTGTGTCCCAGAAGCACGGGCGTCTCTTCACAGGAGTGTGTATGGGCGTCTGCGGTCAGCGTGAGGGACAAGTACGTGTACGTGTCTCAGCCGCTTCAGAACAGACTGCTGCTGATCGACACACAGGCTCAGAGAGTCGTGCAGGTGAGGATGTGTCAGTCGTCAGCCAACCACAGCTCTCATATCTCATAAGAGTTCTCAATAGCTATTATCAGTGCTGGGTAGATTATTTACAAATTGTAGTCTGTTACTGATTCCAGATTACATGACAAAAATTGTAGTTAGTAACGTAATCCATTACATTACATGTTTTAGGTAATCTGATCAGACTACTTTTTGATTACTTTTGACCTAACTCGTTTATCACATTAATTAAAATAGGATAATCTTGTACCATATTGATATAAAAATACAAAGAGAAAGAAAATATTTTCCATTCGTTGTTATTAACAACATAAAGTGCATTAAACATTACATAAGGTTTCCCACACTGGGGTTTGTGGAGGATCTGCAGGGGGTTTAATGAAAAGACAATAATTAATTAAATCATAAAAACGCAAAACTGAAATAACAACAATAAAACACCTATTAAAAAAAGATTAAATATTTTAGTTGTTTACCTGCATGTCATGTGACCATTAACCAATGTCAGAGAACCGTGAACACGCAAATGTGTTACTTAATTATTAATTTAGTAACTTAAAATATTAGGCAAAAGAGATTTGGCTGACCAAAAAATAAATAAATAAATAAATAAAAAAGTTTGGGAATCCCTGCATTACATGTAAATAAGAAATAAAGTGAATTTGTGCATTTTGAAAGACTTCCAAAGACATGGTAATACATGGTTAAATAACCTGAGTGATAATTCAATAAAAATGAATGTGTTCATCAGTAGTTGATGCAGAGCTGAAAACATTTCTTGAAATTAATTTTTGTAAATTCAGTGGTCAAATAATGTGTGGCCTCTCAATTTTCTGTGTTATTATAACCACCTGACTACTGACTGGTCTTTGTGTGAATGGCTCAAAACTGGAAGACTTTCTGAAATGTTATGTTAAAAATGAAAATTTAAAAGATGAAAAAGAAGAATTAGGGAGAATCAATAAATTTTGAACAATATATTACTCTTGTGTGAATAATATGTAATCATGTAATCAAAAAACTAGTAACTGTAGTCTGATTACAAGTATTTTAAAATGTAATTTAATCTATTTACAAGTACTTAATTCTTGGAATCCGATAATCCAGGTTACATGTAATCGTCACTGCCCGTCACACAGAAAAATCAGAGTGGATCTTTTGTTCGTGGATGAATTTGATAAGAAATACCTGACTTGAACACTTCTTTGCAGACTTTAAAATCCTTCAGTTTGTGATATGGTTGAGATCTGAGAACCTAGAGGAGATGCATGCAATATCTTTTTCACACATTGTAAAAAAACAACCTGTGAAATTTACAGTTACAAAATATCAGCTGTGGATGCCAGAAATTTACTATAAAAATATGGTAGCAACATTTTAGGTTTTACAGATTTAACTTTTTACTAATTTATCGTAAAAACACATATTTTGTTAACTGATATAATGTGAACCTACTGAAGTGCTAATATCAGTTTTGTACCTTTATAATATACATGAAGAATCACACATGAAAGCTTTTCCACAAGCTGAAGTAAATACTAGGAGCAAATACAAAATACACAAAAACTTGGTAACACGCACAACACTAAAATAATGCAATAAGCATTAATTTAACAACATTAGATGCAACATGAAACCCTACTGTATATAACAGATAAGAAAAAACAATTATTTCAATGAAAACCCATCAAATGTGAACTGTCAAACAGAGAATTGTGTCAATTTATGGTTTTTCAACAAAAAAAACTGATATATAACAGTAATTTACTATCAAATTATATTAAATACATTAGAGAATACAGTAAGGGAACTTAACCAATTAAGAGACTTTTACCGTAAGATTTTTACAGTCATTTACCGTTAAAATCACGTTTATTTTTTACAGTGCAGGAGAAACATCTGACGAGTAGGAGACGTCGGAGAAAGTCTTGTTTTCCTCTTCATTTAACCTCACTGCTGTCCGGGAGAAAAAAAAAGTTTTTAATGAGATTTTTCTTCACGTCATTTGCCAACCATGATTTCTCCCCATAATTTACTGCTATCAAAGACAGCAAAAACAAAACAACCAAAATGTGGAAGCTTTGCACACATTTAAAATCAAATGTTTCTGATGTTGGGCTTGTTTTTTTTATTTATTTTTTATATGGAAGAACAATCAATACACAGAGAACAATGGATACCATAAGATGAATGTACACTGTGAGACAGGGGACGTATGTGTGCGTGTGAGTGCGTGTGTGTGTGTGTGTGTGCTTGCGTGTGCGTGTGTGTGTGTGTGTGTGTGTGTGTGTGTGTGTGTGCTTGCGTGTGCGTGTGTGGGTGTGAAGATGAAAGTGGTTTCAGAAAGCAGAGCTACTGTTGATAAACACCAGCGTGTCAGGGGTCGTGTGGACATGTCAAAAGGTCACGGCTAATAACTGCTCCTAGCATGATCACAGGAGCTCAGTGAAGAATAAACTACAACACACTACAGATGATAGTGACAGTCATTCAGCATTTCAAGATTTTATAACTAATGATGGAAGTGCCTCATAACGTTCTTCTGATCAGTGCTTTGAATGTTTCTTTTATTTCCATGATAATACATATAAGTCAAACTTAGATTCATTTTAGTTTACACAGTAACTTTTACATGCAAATCTGATGCAGTGGTACCTAAAGTAACATGAATAACAAAATAAACGTTGAACAGACTGTTTTAAAACAATAACTAATTACTACATAGACATACTGCCTGTGTGTGTGTGTGTGTGTGTGTGTGTGTGTGTGTAAAACTACTAAAAATGACAAAAACACAACTAATTTCCTAAAATTTTAACTAAAATTAAGACAAAAATGGAAAATATAAAAATAAAAACGGATTCAAAATAATAAAAAAAAACTGTAATAGTATCTCAATAATACTAAAATAACACTGCCATGTACTTTTGGCATTTTTCAAATGTATGGATAAATAGGTTTTGTACTTGGAAATCAATACTTTACAACTAGAAATAAACAATACTAAGCAATATTTAATTATGAGTAAGAGCTTTTTCAGTCATGAATCAAGCAGTATTGTAAGTTTCTCAGTATCAGTGGCTGTGATTGGATCACAAGGCCAAAGTAAATCACATGACTGACATTCAGAGCACTTCAGACTGTGAATATACTGTTTCACATAGTTGAATAATCATGAAGCTAATACTGAGTAACTTACATTTACACACAATTCTGCTGGTCTGTTTTTGCTTTGATAATGAAATTAATTTAAAAAGCGATTGATGAAGGAAACATCACTTGTGTGTGCTCAGAGACTGGCTCTGATTCTGCTTTGGCTTCATTTGGAGCTTACATTCATTCTGAAAGTGTTTGTGGTGAAAGCACACCCTTTATTATGACACTTGCCTTGCCGAAATAAATCACAATGGGTGCTTTACTCATAACAGCTGCTCTTGACAAGCAAAACTGAATGATTTACTCTCTTGTGTTGAACGACAGGCTGTGGAAACGGACGCCATGCCCGTCAAACTCTTCTACGACAAATCTCATGATCAGCTGTGGCTGTTGAGCTGGAGAGACCTGCTGAAGTCCCGCTCTACACTGCAGGTGACGCTCACAAAGCCTTCACTGTCTACATGGAAAATATTGTTTCTAGTTTTGGGCTGAATTTTGATTCACCCAGATAGTTCCTAAAGACTCTCGAGCAAATTAGTGAGTTCTCACACATTCTTCATGCCACCACACTGTTATGGTGTTTTTTTTGTTTGTTGTTTTGTTTGTTTTTTATTCTAAGAGTTCATTCATTCATTGAGCTTATGAGGGGCCGTTTATCTGCTAATCGTCTGTATTTTTGAGTATTTTGTGTTAATGTGTGATAGTCTTTGCTTGACAAATGCATTTCTGCACTGACTGCAGATAACACATTCAAGTCCATTTTGACCCAGAAGAGATACATTATTCTTAAAATGCTTAGTGTTTAATAAGGGAACAAAACTTTGCATATGCATTAAGACCCTAAATGCACTCTGTTTATTTTTCTAAATCTTTTACATTGTTTTTTAGGAAATATAACCAAAAAATTACATGTTTCATGCTCGTGTTTTGACCGGGCATGTGGAGTACCATTTGGTGTTTTTTGTAAAATTATCTATGAAGATATATTAGTGTTAAACAACTTTTGTAAAATAGTTATCTCACACATCTCACACACTTTTGGCACTGAATTTTGTTTTTGACAATCATGGATATGTACTGTATGACTATTGATGAACCACTACAGCATGAAAACCTGATTAATTTTTTCATCTGAAAGTGAAAGTTTATGCAATTAAAATTTTGTTTGAAACATTTTCATAGTTATATTTAGGTTGTAATTATGTTGTTTTGTTAGAAATAAATAAGTAGGTTTCATAAATTTGGACTGTTTTTGAGCAATCATGAGTTCAATGGAATTAAGGAATTAGGGTTAATACTGGTAAATCTCAGATTATATGCAGGGTGCGAATTACGGGGGGGGTTGGGGGATCTGACCCCCCTGATGGACGTCAAAACTAGATGTAGGGGGGGTCAGATAGAAAGTTAGCCTACGCATAATGTGGAGATTTACTTGTAGGTATTAATATGCATTTCTATAGCCCTGACTGATTTTAATATGTAAATTTGGCAGCCCCTGAAATGGGTCGTGTTGGCATTACATGAGCGGTTGAAGAATATGCTTCAGCGCTCATTCAAAGACGTGCATTTATTGCTTGGACGGAGCAAGAGCACCTAAAATGCATGTGTAGATTCAAGTTTACCCTCTTCAATTTAATGCTGTTGAACTGAATTTATGGAGCAAACTGTTTGCTAAAATAACCATAACATTAACAGCACCGCTGAAATACAAGCACGCGGTTGTTGCGTGAAAAGTGTTACTAAAACAAACAAAATCAAAATCGAAATCTTTCAAAATCATCACTGGCTGGTAGAAAGACAAAAATAGGTTACATAAAAGTTTTTACCTAAAAATGAAGATAAGCTAAAGGTGTGAATAATTATATTTTAGACACATTTTCAGTAATTTCAATAATGAAAATAAATCTCTAGGAGAACTGTTGTGCGTATTTAATCAACACAGTGGTGTTTCATTAATGAATCCACGTTTTTCTAGTGAATCAATGATTCAGTGAACCATTCATGAAGGCAGTCACTTGCTTCGTTTCTGAATGAATCAGCCATTTGAACGAATCGATGAATGACTGAATGACTCACTTAAGACAGGGATTTGGCACCACCTACTGGCGCTTTTAGTTTTATATTTAGAGTATAGTTTCTTTTTTTAAATAATTTCATATTTCACTCTTTATTTGTATTTTTGTATGTTGAATTAAAATATTTATTTCTAAAGCTACTTATATTTCAGCTACTTTTTTGTAATGTCTATTAAGTGTTTTGGTTGTTGTTGTTGTAAATTAACACAATAACACTAAATTAACTATTACCTTTAATAATAACTTTATCTTTAATCGGCACATGATGTGTATGTTAATTAATCTCATTAATTTGATTAATTAATCGGCACATTATGTAAATAGATTTTTTTTTTAAATATCACTTTTTAAATACCCCCCCAACTAACATTTCTCATTAATACTATATATATATATATATTGCATCATAGTTTGTTTGTTTGTTTGGTTCATTTAATTAGTTAAAAAGGGGGTAAGTGCAGTAATACCATGGTAACATTCATTTTCACTCATTAATGAGAAGCTGCTGATCGGACACAATATGGTTTCAGTTGAAAAATCTTTAATAATCTTTAAATCTTAAGTTATGACTGTTTTAGAAAATAATGATTCTAACAACCCGAAATTTAAAAAATAGTATAGATTTTGAATGCATTATGAAGATTAATTGTATGTGCATTAATTGCTCTGTAAAAAAAAATATTTTCCAAAGTTGTAAACAAAGATTATTGGAGTGTAAGACAAGAAAATTGTTTAAAAAAAACGGTAGAAAAAAAATCTCGGTTTTATCAAAACTTCATGTTTAATTCATTGCATTACTTGTTGTTTGTAAAATTTACGAGCAATTTCTGAATGAAAACAGTTTCTACACAGTGCAGTTCAGTGTCAGGTAGAGCTCCTGACTCGAGCTGCAGGCAAATAAGACGCTTTCTGCTGCATGAAAAAAATGTGCCCGGTTCCCGCTTTATTCTTTGCCAGGTTTGATCTCGGCTGTCCTCATGTCAGCGCACACGTCTGAGAAACACACAGCCTCAAAGACAGAGCAAATGAAAGGCTTTTTATTTAACATACAATGTGTAATTCCAGCCCCCATACACATGAATAATTCATGTTTTATTAAATAGCGGGAAAGTCCTCAGGTGTGTTTGTATGTTCAGCATGCCCACAGAGCGCCAGCCGCACAGAATAATGAAGGCGTTTGCTATGAATCACTCAGAAATGCTAAAGAGCACTTTTAGAGGGAAGCTGCATAATTGGCTGCAGGGGATATGGATTCACACCACAAATAAATGGCTTGATAATATTCGACTCGTTTCAAATGCGAGTAATTGACCCGGGCACGGCAATTTGTCGGGCCCGGAGGCAGTGCTCAGCTCGAGAGGTGAAATATCAAAACCATTTTTTAAATGGCTCAATATTCTTAGTCAAACATCTGAACCTGTTTGTCAGTTCATTAGATTAAACAAATGAGGGGCGATAGAGCCGCATGTGTGCGCTTGGCTCTGATCCTGCACTCATCACACACATTCACAAATCATCGTTTGCATTCATAATCATCTGCACTGAAGCCAACAGTGGCATTTTTATCAACTTTATAAGCTCTTTTAATAAAATCATTGTGAATTCCAAACTAAACTTCAAGTATCATCATTATTGTGGTAGTACTGTATCTGCTGGGTAACAAGTGAATGTACTAAAACCTTTATTAATATAAAGCAAGTCTGAACTTTCTTTGTACAATTTCTGAGTGGTCTGATAGCAATCCTATATCTGCGTTTGAGAATTGTTTTTTTATATAAACATTGCTGTAAAGACATTAAATATCCAATAACATATTATAAATTCAAATATGGCATGGACAATGCCTTTGTGATTATAAATGTGCTTCATTTTAGTGAATGTGCACTCATTGTGTACTTCAAATTTTAAAAGTATATTTAAAAAACTGTTTGCAGATAATATATTAATAAAACATGCACTTAAAGAGAGTTCACTTTCATGTCTGTTTCTTAACACTCTTCAGTGCACTTTTTTTGTAAAAATGTGACCAGAGGAGAGGAGAAGCAAGGCAGTATGATACACAATAATTAACTGTAAAGGGAGCAGAGAAAACATTATAGACAAGATTAAACAGTCGGCATGAAGGCTGCATGGGAGTATTATACCACTGCTGAAAGCTGTACTTATACAGTAAATTCATGAATGTCTTACTGTCATATAATAAAATATCAAAGCAAGAATTACTGAAGATCTTTACCAATGACCGAATGTGAGTAAAAACCAGCGTTGGCAAATAAATGAAACCGTGTTACTCGCCAGTTAACTTATAAAACATATAAAAAAATAATAACAAATTGCAATTACATGTTTTCCCAATTTGTTCTGCCTGTTTTTAATGAAAAATTGCACATACAGTTTCACAGCCTGTACATTTTCAGAAGTCACCAGCTGTTGGTCCTGGTTGTAATATTCTTTTCACTCTCTTCCATTTTTTAAGGTGATCACTTCTGCCAGCGCGGTGGAGCAGCGTCAGATCATCCGTACTCCATTTGAAGGAGTGGAGGACTTCTACATCCCTCCCACCAACCTCATTATCACCCACGTAAGGTACGAAACGATCGTCACTGCTCAGCGTGCATGACCTCTGTCAGATTTTCCACATAATTCTTCCAAAAATGGGAAGCGAGCAAATGACGGTTATAATTAATAGCGCAGCACTTAATAAATCCGCAGAAAGATCATTAACCTGTCTTTGACCATTGTCATCTCAGGTTTGGCTTTGTCTACTTAAAATCGGAGCCCGCGGTGCATAAAATCGACCTTGAGACCCTCCATCTCGTCAAGACCATCAGTCTGAAGAACTACAGCTGTATCCCAGCCAGCATGGCCTACACTCATTTAAGCGGCTACTATTTTATCGAGTGCCAAGTCGAGGACCGTTCGGCCCCGAGCTCACAGCTTCTCATCGACAGCGTAAGCGACGCGGTCATTGGACCCAATCCCAACATCAACGGCCGGCCGTTTGTTTCTCCGGATGGCCGCTTTGTGGTCTCTATGGACAAGCGACACGGAAAGCTCCAAGTCCAGACTGTCTCCTTCAGCGGCGAGCTGCGGACTGGCCACGAAGCAGACGTCTCGATTCCCCTCGCAGACTTGGAGTTTCAGCCATCCTTCACAGAGGCCAACCAGTATATGATCGTGGCCTCTTCGGCACAGGGCTCCAAACTGGTTTTCTCAGACCTGGCGTCAGGAAGAATGAAAGCCTTCGAGGACGTCAAGGATCCTATTCCAGCCAGCAGCTGGCCTTGGGGAGACACCAACAGGGTGGTGGTCGCCAGCGGGGTGTTTGGACGCTACTTGGTCACGTCGTCGGCCGAGTCCCTGTTCGTTCTGGACGGCAAACAGAGCGGCCCTCACTGTGAGGTGTCAGACGTCAAGAGAGGGAACACAGTGGTCTGGGTGGGCGAGGTATGAGCGGCGTACCGCGGGCCGGTTCTGCAGAGGATTGCGTCGGCCGACTGGGCCAAAGCTTGGGAAAACCTTTAAGGGATGCGAACGGACTCGATCCTAGTAGTGAGTTAAACGAACACACATGCGGGTTTCTGTATAGGTATACACATACACACACATTCGACGACAAGAAACCTTAAACAACAAGGGAATGAACGAAGACACCCTTCAGTGCAACAGTGAACTAATTTGATGATTTTTTGCACTTCCTTGTTAGCAGAAATAGCGTTAAGCATCAGACAGGTTAGGTGATGACTGAACTATGCACAATGCTTTTTAAAGTTTGAGTGTTTTTCTTTTTTTTTTTTTTTCTTTTTTTTCTCAGTGTGTTCACTTGTTATATAGAGTCACTGCAGGAAATGTCCGTCAGTGTCATGTCTCATTTATGTCAATGTAAAAAACTGTGTTGTTTGCCTCATCCCAGTGTTTCTGATCACACAATTCAGCAGCTTTTGTTTTACAGTTATTAGTACACTTCATTATAATAAACACATGTTACAGTAACGTTTTGCATTTTCCTTTTTGTAATGAGGTGAGTACTTTCGGTCATCCTTAGAGCTCTCTGTGTGTGTGTTTGTTTTTGTGGAGCTACACTTTGGGGACACTGTCGTCCCAAAACGTTTGCTACAGCTCACCTCCCTTTGGGGACAATATATAGGACAAATCCTATATTACATATTTGCTTTTTAATTAAATAATTTATTTTAGAAATACGGTGTGTGTTGGTCAAGTTTTGATCCCCACCACAAGGATAGTAAACCATTGTGTGAAGCAGGATAACGGTTTAATAAACATACTACATAATGTCTTAATGAAAATGTCCAAATTCAGAGGTTTGTGTAAAGGCAAAGGGGATAGAAAATATCATTAGCTCAGTTTAAAAACAATAAAAGTCAATGGAAACACCTGCCATTAAAGAAAAAAAAGTGTTTTGGCTTTTTTGCATCAATTCTGTCTAAACACAAACTTCAGTTTCATTGAAGCAGTCCTACATTCATATATTACATTCAAACACCCAGCTAAAAAACAGACTAGCAAATAGCAATGAAAGAAAAATATATTCTTGCTAAATAGAAATAGCTGGGCAATGAGGTGCACTGTGCTAGATAAAAACTCATTTGGTGCATCAGATGTTTGAAAGGCAACAGAAAACATTCAGTACATTCAACACACATGAACCAAATTAGAGCACTGTTGCACTGAACGCACTATCACTACTGAGACGACCGCAAGCACAGCTTTAAATCACCCTATTTGAGACAAAATAGCTAAATTGGCATTTCAATGTGCTTTTTAGGCTCAGTCAGATATGCATGACTACAATATTACTTTAGAAAGCCAGATGGTTAGACCTCAATGAACATTAAACTGGACACAGATACGATCAATTTAAGGTCCAAACTATTCTAATTAAACTCAGTGGGCTAACAATCGCTGAATAAATATGCTCTGCAAACAGTATATTAACTATAGAGCGATTTGAGTTTGTGTCCTTTATGTCTGGCTTTTAAATGGGTAGTTCACCAACTTTGCTGTTAATGTACTCACCCTCAGGCCATCCAAAGATGTAGATGACCTTATTTCTTCAATAGAACAGTAAAGAAGATTTTTAGTTGAAACCGTGGTCCTTGGTAATTCATAAAATACAAGTCAGTGGTTGCCGTCACTTTGGGAGTGAAAAAAAGCATATCAGGCAACACAAAATAAATCCCTGTGGCTCCTGATGTTATATTGAGGTCTTATGAAGCAAAATGATCGCTTTGTGCAAGTAACTGAACCTTATTTACAACCTTATTTCCAGAGCCTCAGGCAATTGGGGAAATCCGATGCTTTTCCATGAAGTGGTTCACTTGGACAGTTTGTTTCAATGAACTGGTTCAAATAACTGATTCCCCAGTTTGTTTACATAATCATGCAATGACGTCACATATACACGAGCAATATCACATGAGTAGCAGTGCGATATGGCTGTATATTGGCACGGCTGTGAATCGGCCGTATGCATGAGGTTTATACATCAGTTCGACAGCACGGGTCTGCAAATACATAAGAAACGACAACAGAGTGTCTTCAAAAACCCTTTTTTGTGCGAACTACTTCCTTCCATAATGGATTCAAATCTCAAGTTGATAGTTACACAGCTGAGCCCAAGCCTTTGTTACTAATTTGAAAACGTCACTTTAGAACTGGTAACGAAGGAACTCTGAGTTGCTTCATTGAAAGCTTAATGTATTACTGTACTAAAAGTAATACATGAAGCTTTTAGCTGTACAAAAAGCTCACTGTTTTATGTAGAGTATGAATGTCCACTGAGGAAAGCAATATCTTTGTCGTACTATCCTTTCATCTGTTAAGGGTTGTTTCCAGTGCTGCGTCTTACAAGGTGTTCCTTGTTTACAACCCCATTTCAGTCTCTTTCAATATAAAAGTCTATATTGCTGACTCACTCTAAAGTATGTAATAATGTAACTAAAATCACTATCACGAACACACACATTGTTATTACTACTGTTATTTATATTAAATACTGTCTATTGAATAATTTTATTTAATAAACAACAACAGCCATCATAAAAGTTGAACAAGTACATTCTCGCCTAAAAAAACTCTTAAAATTACATTCCGTGACACAAAAACAGTATTATTTATAAAATTATTGTGGATTTGGGCATCCACCATGACACTTGCTGTGAGAAATACTGCAAGTGGAGTGATACAAACAGTGAAACGGTTGGAGCTCTGTTCACTAGAATATCACACTCCTCGAATCAGTTTCAAGGATTACAAAGAACTGTTGTTTAAACAATTATATTATTAAAGCAACCAATAATGATGTGAAATTTATAACGTGAATAAACATTAATTTCGCCCCTTCATTCAAGTGCTGGGTTCACTCATGCTCATATCAGCGGCTCATCGGTCTTCGGTCCGAGTCAAACTGTTTCCTCAGTTTAGTGACTGTTGGAGGAACTGGAGCACTGAATCAGATCATTTACGCTGCCATTTTGGCTCATTTCAGTTTTGATTGAGTAACTTGTAGATCTGTGCTGCTCACGCTATGAAGACGGTTCAGTCCAATTTGGTGAACTGGTTCATCTAGTTCACTAAAAAGAACAGGCTCAAAAGAATGATTCATTCCTCAACCAAAAATCACTCCGGGCCATTTGCCTGAGGCTCTGGATTACAGGTAATATTATTGTAAAAAATGTTAAATAATGTTCAGTTTATTGCACAGACAAATCGTTTCGCTTCATAACACCTCAATATATCATGAGGAGCCACATTAATTTTGTGTTGCCTGATATGCTATTTTTTATTCTCAAAGTATTCTCAAAAATCTTCTTAACTGTTCTACTGAAGAAAGAAAGTCACCTACATCTTGGATGGCCTGAGGGTAAGTAAATTAACAGCAAATGTTCATCTTTGAGTGAACTATCCCTTTAAGGACTAAACCAGAAAGCTGGATTTAGTTACAGCTATTGTAATGCTGAAGTGATCTATATTAAAAGTGGTTTCAGAATCATGTCACATAAAATCTGTTTGTTCAAGATTAAACTAGCTGCACACATTTTGTACAGTCCTGCATATAATATGGGGTTCTTTTAAAATGTCTGCATTGTGTGTGTGTGTGTGTGTGTGTGTGTGTATTATTTGTTCGCGGTTCTTTTTAGCACTGAAATGCCAGCCTGACTTTTGCCAACGAGGCAGAAATGAAGCATCTTGTGCCTCATTGAGTCACATTTAAGTCCACATCCATTTGTCTTCATTATACTCTATTGTCCCCAGACTGTTTCAGCCTGTTCTTGTCCTCGTCACGTACATTTGTTTTTTTTGTGTGTGTTATTGACTTGTTCAACACCTCAGTCTTTGTTTATGTGTGCCATTAAAACTTTTATTAAGTGTACCAGAACTGCTGGCAGACTTGAGGCACATAAAGTGCTGTAGCCGTTTGCAGTTGCTAATCAACAGGCCAAGAACCAAAGGCTTTATTAGTTTCATTTTTAAATGAGTAATAGAACAGCTGTGTGGCTTTTCTTTTTCAAGTTGAGCTGTCATGATCTTGGTGTATTTGTCCTGACACACACCCTCATGCCGGCTTTTATTGCCTAATTCGGTGTATGTGTAAGATTTGTTTCTCCCAACGTACATTGTGTATGGTGAATAAAACCTGTTCCTTAAGTTTGTAAGTTAGCACCACTTATTCTTTGGTTTTATAGCACACACAGCCTTTAAATTCACATAAATATTACACCAAACACTCTTTCAAACATTTACATTTCAATCATGACAAAATGCCAAGGGCCTAAACTCAACAATGAGAAATGATTTATTTACATGTATGTATTTGTTCATTTGAAATAACAGACTTTAGCTGTCTTTGTGCTGGTTAATCTATATCTCTATGCAACACATTTTTCAGCATTAAGGCAATAACTGTTGAAATATTGATGTTTTGCAACCGAGTAATGGCAGTAATTGCTACTTTTTGATGATTGATTGATTTTTGTCTTTTCTTGTAGTGTAACTGACCACACCAGCAAAGATCTCGTCTAGTTCTCAGCTTGTCTTGTGGTCAAGCAGCACCATGTTCTGTTCATCTGTGTGCCTGTACGTTATGTTCATTTGATTTAATATGTCGTAAAGTTGTGAAATGTTACACTTTTCAGAAAGATAGTGGCTTTACTTAATTCACAGATGTGCTTCATGGTATGTGGAACAAAGTTGAAATTTCATGGTCATAAGTTTTAGTAGACTAAGTATCTGTTAACCTGTAACAAATAAAAAAATTATCCAGCAGATTCCTGAGATCCGGATACACCCAAGTGATTTATTAGCATTGGTTGTATAGGTACCTTCATTGTATAATATAATATAGTGTTGCCTGGGATATATATATTTCTTCCAGTTTTACAATAAAAGATGAGACCAGAACAATTTGCAGTGTGGCTTTAATAAAAATAAAAATCTTTGTTAGAAATAAATATGCTTAGGAAAAAACACGGCCAAATTAATATTTTTATAGTTTCTCATTGTTTATGTGAAGGTGAGTTGATACACTAGTTTATTCATTATATGCTTTGATAATATAACTGCATATACGTTTTCATGATTACAAAAGAGTGGAAAAAAACAAAACAAAACTGGTCAATCAGTTATTTGAGGTAATGTTCAGTTTCCTGCACAGACCAATCGTTTTGCTTCATAATACTTCAGTATATCATCAGGAGTCACAGTTATTCATTTTTCTTGGATGGTCTAAGGCTGAGAAAATTAACAGCTAATTTTGCATTGAGGATGCAAGTTTGTGAATCAAACACATTTAATCTGTTGATTCATTGGTGTGTTATTGTTCAGGGTTTAAATTGGAGATCTAATAGACCATTTTTCTGTTAGTAAACATTATGATGTTTTTCTGTGGGCAGAGCTTAGGTGGAGGCGGAAAGATTCCACTGACCGCTTCACTAACGCTAGCTATGAAGTCTGTTTAGCTTGTTTTTTAATAATAACTGGAGAAATTCCGATTTTACCTGCATATGTAAGGTATAGATGCACTGTCCAGGCCCGCGATTGTTATTTGAAAAGGTTAACTTTAACGGACGAAACCAGATTGGCCGACCCGCATAAGCTTTTACTCAAAGGATGGACGATCTGACTGGATTCCCTCCAGTTGAGTAACAGCTAATCTGTAGTTATAGTTAAGACAAACTTACATTGTCTAGTCATGAAGAGATATATATATATATATATATATATATATTTCAATTTCAGCAGGCAACTATTTTTACAGCTACATTATTATTCCTGCCACAATTAATCACAACAATGTATATACAATTACATATGATTAAGTACATAAATCGTCAGTTTGTTGTTTTACACACATGCACACAGACATTATTTCACACACGACACAGTGAGATCGATGCATAAGAAATCTTTAGACGAGCCCATAACAACAAAAGACAATACTTTATTGAACCTTTTCTGATAAGAAGCGTGTGCTGCAAACACAAGTATTTTTGACGATCGTTTATGTCCAGTCCGCTCGTTATATTGCGTTTCACCACAGCTGTCGCCGGTTTTTTGTGTGGCAGAGGCAGCAGGTATGTGATAAAATTTCAAGTTGGAGCCTCTACAACATCGATTCGGGCACCCAACATCACAACAAGATGATATTTTAAGCTCCTTACGTAGCCGAATCTGTGCTGTTTTGAATGGGCCGCCTCCAGTTTTCCCTTTGTTTTGCCTCCAGCTAGCGCTGTGACGTAACTGTGACGTCGGCGCTAAAAGGGTCTATAGATTCTAATTTAATTCCAGTGTTACTCCACAAATACAGATCATTCTGACAGTGATTATCTGAACATCTTGACTGATGAATGGCATCTACACAGAGGTCAACATTGATAACCTGCTAAAATCTTGCTTCATGGTCCTGATAAGACCATGTGAAGCCTTCCTTTACTCCAGCTCTGCTTAATCGATACACTTTAGTGTTCGACACACTCCTCCATCTGTAGTAATTATTCACAACAACTCGCCAGTGAAAGATGCTGTCAATAGGCCGTCCATCACCGTCACTGCAGACACAAAGACAGTTTCCTTGCAAATAAATCTATATGAGCTTTTTCACTTTGACTTCGAGAGAGATGCTATTGAATGGGAGCACAAAAACTGATCAGCTGAGAGAAAGTACACTAAAAAGACAGACAGTGTCATTAAGTCTTTAACTCATCACATCAAATGCTACTTTGAAAGTATTTTGCTTTAACAAAAAGTCTTTATATATTAACCATAAGAAAATGAAGCCTACTTTTGGGAGTTAAACACATTACCTTCCCAGAATCACCTTATTGTTAAAATGAGTATTGTGGAAAAAAATAATGATCTATAACTTCTGTACTGTTTTTAATCTTTAAATCTACATCTTTAAACTGAGCTTAAATGTACATATGTGTGTCAAATTGCATAATTATTAAATAACACATTATCCTATTGTAATAATTTTGAAATGAAATTTGAGATTACTTGTCAGCTGTCACATTGCTGCTGTGAAGGAGCACAGTGACATAGGAGAACTCTCAAACAACAGGCTTTAATATTCCAAAACGGGCTAACACAGGGCAGACAGGAGACACACACATAGCACATGGACATTTAACACCAAACACTGGACACAGGAAACACTGGGTTTAAAAAACAAGTGAGCATAATTAAGGAAACACAGGTGAAACAAATAATACAATCAGACAAGAGGGAAAGCTAGGTCACGAAGCACATGGGGAGAAAAACACAACAAAACAAGAACACCAGTCTGACATTAGCCTAAACCCAGTAAGCCCAAAATATTTACTTAAAGAGATTTTAAGTTAGTATTTTGATAAGTTACAATACAGACACATATTTACTTTTCTGTGATGTTGGTTAAATGGTCAAAGGATATGTAGGTAAACAGATAAAATATTTATAATATTTATATTTTTTCAGTAAATGTTTTAATTGTTTTTATTTTAAAATTATTGATATATAGGGCTGCACAGCATAGCTACTTAATTACATTGCAATTATTTTGTCATATATGAGAATTTTAACAGTGGCATCTTATATGAAAACCAAAGTTATTTTGATGAATTGTGTAGCGTCCATTTATTTATTTTACTCTTAAATCAGATTTAATTATTAGCTTTTCATCAACTCCCTTACACAAATGCTCATTTAGGAAACTCTGCTTTAGGCGGACTGCTTTAACTGTGGATGTTGATAGCAAGTTGTTTTAGGAGCCTGTATGAACCAAGCCTGAACCGTACAGGCTGATACCAGGGAAATGATGAACTGTTTGCCATGTCATTGACAATAGTGAATCATACGTTCAGTGAGAGCACATATCTGCCACCCTCACGAGACCATAAGACAGCCTTACTGGAAGAAGACTGAAAAATAAAAAGGTGAGATCCGCAGCATGAAGACTTCTGCTGGACTGATTCACCGACTCAGACTGGCAGCAAGAAACTCAGTGAATGATGGATTAATGCAGGATTCTCATACACAACTGCAGCTGTGCAAATGGTTTATATTGTGATGAGCTGTGATTGCGAGCTCTGGTTATCAACCCTCAGCATATAAACAGTCAACAGACATAAAGATAAATGTATAACAATAAGTGACTGCAACAACAAAAACAAAATAAAAATTTATTAATGTTGCAGTGCATGCTGGGATCCAGGATACTACCATAGAGATCACATTAGTATGATCGATGAGCAACGTGTACAGCAACATTAAACTCTAAAACTACTACTGTTAAAATTACTGTGAAAATACTTTTACTATCAGCTACAACACGGCATATCTATTAACACCATTTACACTAACACACCAATAAACCCATTTAGTAACAGGATCTGTGGCTTGTAGAGTAAAGATAGTGGATTTAGCTTTTGATGCAACCAACCTGACTTTAAATGTGCCATTTTCTATCTCATATTAGCTCAGAGCAGTGATTATTTGAAATTAAAATGAAGAAAAATGGTACTGGGTATTAAATTGACCTCTAATTGAAATTGGATGTGGGTTTCCTCACGTTGATGATGTTGTTATCCTGGTCATCACGTGATCTTTGCTGATCCACATTTTCAGTATGGTTACATTTAGGTGCAAGTGTATGGTGGCCTTTTTTAAATATATATATGATCAGGGACGCACATTATTGGTGCTCGGTAAATAAGTTCAGAACAGTTCTTGAACAGTTCACGGCTCGAGCAGCACAGATCTACAAGTTACTCAATCAAAACTCAGATGCCTGACAGTCACTCCAACTGAAAATGAGCCAAAATACCAGTTTATCTGATCCTGTGATGAATGCATTAATTCAGGGCTCCAATTCCTCCAACAGTCACTGAACTAAACAATTCAACTCAGACCAAAGATCAATGAGCTGCTGATATGAGCATGCGTGAACCCAGCACTTGAATGAAGGGAAGAAATTAACATTTTTATGGTTTTTCATTGTTTATGTTGATGATTTGATTACAACTTATTCACTTTCTATGCTTTAGACACGTAAAACATCCACTTTTCACATTATTATTGAGTGCTTTAATAATATAATTGCATATACAATACATCACAAACTAGTGAACCAGTTAATTGAAACAAACTAACCGGAAGAATCATTTCGTGGAAAAGAATTGGATTTCTCCATTGCTTGAAGTTCTGCTTTACAGATAATAATATTGTAGATAATGTTCAGTTTCTCGCAGAGACCGCTGATATGCTTTTTTGACTCTAAAAGTGACGGCAGCCACTGACTTGCATTTTATGAATCACCAAGGACCACGATTTCAGCTAAAAATCTTCTGTACTGTTCTAATGAAGAAAAAGTCATCTACATCTTGGATGGCCTGAGAGCGAGTAAATTAACAGCTAGCTTTGAACGAGACCAGTTGATGATATAGTAGGGCTGTTGTGCTAAAAACCTTTTCTAATGGACTGCTTGTCACAGACAGATGGCAATCGGAGACCGCAATATTTTTTTAACATATATATCGTTCAGTCCTGTGATATACAGTACACCAGAATAAGAACTCGACAAGCACAAGGCATGCAGGCATATTTAACATTAATCATAAACAAGAGTTCAAGTATGGATACTTTAAAACTCAATTTGGTGGCAGGCTCTGAAAAAAAGAAAAAAAAAAAAAAACTCCAAGAGTAAATAAATTATTTACGGCATGTGCTAATTGTGGAGAGACAGGATGAATAAGAGTTTTCTGCCAAACTTCTAATTTCAGCTGGTGGCATAATAGTGTTGTGAAACTTGCCCCAAATTATTTAAAAAAGTAAGAAATGAAAAAGTAAGGAAAGGCACGTGGATCCAGTAGCTGCAAGTGGTGGCGTTCTCCTGAATTATGCTATTTGTTTTTCAATTCTAAAGGCCTTTGAGGCCTGCTTTCAACATATTTCACAAGGTCCCTAAAGACAGAGGGAAAAAAGAAAGGGGTGAGAGAAAGTGTGCTGGTGCAGTAGAGACGGAGTAGTTTGGGGGCATCATGTTTTCCTAATGGAGCAGGCTTCATAGGGAATTCACTTCCCACTACTCTCAAAGGCATCTTTCTCTCCTTTTCTCAGGGCCAACACACATGCATATGCATTAACAGCAGTGCATAAAGCTGATGGACCTCTGAAATGAAAAGGCAAAGTTCCCTGCTTGCCTTTGGCTTTTAGTCCAGTCTGATTTTTACACCGTTTCTGGGTTAAAGGTACTTGGAACAGCATTTACTTTACATTATTTAAAATATTGTTTAAAAAATGTCAAACTATAGAAATGTTATACATTTTATTTAACTGTTGCCGTTTGCCTATTATTATTAAGCAATAAGGTACGAGAGGCCGTGCTGTATCGTGAATAAATCACGGCTGAAGGGCGTTGTTAGGCACGACGCGAAGATACAGCACGGCCTCGAGTACCTTATTGCTTTTATAAAACGGTTACCACACAATAAAAATATTAAAACCCAAAATGTATGTATTGAAATGTTACTTTTTTTAAGCAAGTTCGTTAAATGCTGTCCTTCCGCTAAAAAAATAGTTCCTGACAGCAACAGTAAACGGCAAGAGAATGTTCCGAACATGCCTCATCTAATGGAGCTTAAATAAAAACAGAGAATAGGAGCTCTCATCATCCGCTGTGTCATTTATTTTTTTAACACCATATATGATATTTTCTCACACACATACATCTGCTTATCTCTCAGCATCGTCTGTTTTCCGTTTTTAGTTTTAAAACAGACCGATTCGCGGCACAGCGCGAGTTTGCAAGAGTCATTACAGTGTAAACTGATGGTCATACAGAATCATACCTGAAACAGAAAACTAATAAATTCAGTAATATTCCCTCCTCACTTCGGAAACTGTAGTATTTCACACAGATGCGCGCCGCACACATGTCAACATATCTCCGCGTGAGAAGCGTTTATTTAGACAGGGGAAGGGCGGGGTCTCAAAATTAAAGATGAAAGATGCAACATAACGCCAGCAGGGGTCACTCATACTTCATTAAATAAATAGCAAGCTACTACATAATACATTAAAACAGTTTTGATGCTATTGATTGTTTATGTTGCTAAGGGTGGTTGCTAAGGGTGTTGCTCAGTGATACACAGAACGGTTGGGTGAAGCGGTCATAGCCGTGCTGTATCGTGAATAAAACACAGCTGCTGACCAATCAGAATCGAGGAATGGAACTAACCGTTTTATAATTAATATTAGTCACCATATTCTTGGATTATTGATCACAAAATCCTCAATTAAAAGAGCCAGGGATGCATGGTGTTTCCTTCTTGAACATCAGTGAATGGTTTCACCTTTTATAATAGTTGTGTTCCCTCAATTGCCCTCAGTGTGAAAAGATGGATGTCCAAATCATATACAGTCACAGCTGGAAAGGGTTCAAATATGCAGAAGATGCTGGAAAACCAAAGAATGTGGAGGACCTGGAGGACTTTACAGATGATCAGCAAGCAGTTGAACTGTCAGGACAAACAGTCGTAGATCATTCAGATAACAACACAGAGTATTACAATTCAAGGGGATGTAAACTTTTGAATTGGATCATTTTTACAAATTATTTTTTCTTGTGGACAGCCCAGGCTCATTGAAAATATGTGCTTGTGGTTTCTGCAACACTGATATTACTTACTTTATTGCACGTTTTGCAGCAGTTTCAAAGGGAAATGTCCAGTGAGTGGTGCTAAAACGTGCATGACCATGGCCATGTTTTTTTTATTATGTTGCTTCAGGTACATGTTGTGGTGGTTCAGAATTCAAATGTCTGGGGAGTCTCACTAAAAGGGTAATGTTCTATTGTGCTGGAAAATAACATAAAGCTTACTCTAAACCCAGCATAACACAATATTGTGCAAGGAAATGTGTGAAAAGTAATCTTCTTAATCGAAACTCTGTCCCTGTAAATCATAATTTGTGTAAAAAGGAATAAAAGTTGTACTGCCTTAAGTGTTCATTCCAACAGGAAACTGCTGCTTTTTTTTTTTTTGGTCACACTTTAGAATAGATAACACTTGTTAACTATTAACTACGACTCTTCCCTCAATAAATTCTTAATTTGCTGCTTATTAATAGTTAGTAAGTTAGTTGTTAAGTTTAGGTGTTGGGTAGGATTAGGGACGTAGAATAAGGTCATGTAGAATAAGGCACTAATATGTGCTTAATTAGCACTAATACATGGCTAATATTCTAGTAATATGCATGCTAATAAGCAACTAATAGATGTAACCGTAAAATAAAGTGTTACCTTTTTTTTTTTTTTTTTTTTAATTGCAAATTGTACATAACAAGACAGGGAACATCCAACAACATAAGGCACATTCACCATAAATAATACAAATAATCAACACAAAGGGAACTGCTGCTATTTATACATATCGGTATGTTTTTTGAGTTTTGCAGCGAACACGTTTTTCCTGGGCAGCTTGATCCAGGCCAGCTTGTGGACTATATGTAAACATATGTTTTGTAAAATAGCGTATTCAGAACAATACTAAATAAAAGCATGCAATTTGTGATCACTCTTGTTAAAATTATTAACTTTTTTGCATATTTGGCAAGGAGTATGTAAACATTTGAGCAGAACTAGACAGTCTAGCTTACAGAGCATTGCAACTATGACAGCTGCCATTGACGAGCATTAGTCATGTTTATTCCTCGACTTTTTTAAAAGTTATATTCAACCGTCTAAAAACAAAACAGGGTTCACAACCATATCAATTCATTGAACTTTTAAACTTTTATCTGACATTTTCTCTCAAAAAATCTTTACTGCCGAGAATGAATCTTGGGATATTGAAAGGATGCATTGCAAGGCCACATTTGGATAACCCTTTGAAGTGGGACAGCCTCCGTCGTGCCGTTGTGACGCATTTGGTCTTCGAATGCAGCTTTCGAAGGATGCAGCCTTTGAATTGGAACACAGCTGTGGACTGTAACAGGCTGTGATAACTGATTGCTGCTTGCACATTTTTGCCAGCCACTACCGAAGCATCCAGCCGTCAGTGCTTAGTTTTAAAGGCTGAATAATTCTGAACAAACTTAGTCATTTTGAAGAGGGAAAAAACAAGAAAGAATATGAATTATGTTCTATGTGGTATGTAAGACTCTCTCGCTCACTCTCTTTGTGTTTGTAAGACAGAAACACAGAGCGCTCTCAGCTAATCAAAGGTTTCAAAGCACCCATGACTAGTGAGGTTTGGGTTAAGGTTTCTGATTTTAATGGTTTTATGCAATTTACTATAGTTTGGTTGCAGCTACATAAAGTATTTAAGTTAGATTTAATGTTAAGAACTGTTCACTTTTTTGTTCTTCTTTTTTTTCCACAGTAAGTCCACAGTATTTATAAACATTGTTTTTTAAACTTCATTGGTTTCCTAAACTCATTGGGTTTTAACTAACAGTCCACATTATAAACAAAAACGATTACAGAAATATTTAAACAAAGATTCAGAGATGGAGAACCTCTTGCTTCAAGTCCAGAAAAATCTATGTATTGCTCATAATGGAAAAATGTGGAAACAAGAAATGAATGCATATGCCCTGTTGAACTGAAAAAGGAGCTGCTGGTATTTTCATTTGAATTGTATTATAATTATTCATCATTTAAAACGTATAATTTAAAAGCACTTAAAAGGACTTTGTCTGTTCCTCATCACTGTGCACAGTCACAATTATCTAGTGTTACAATTTGCCTAGACAGGAGTTAATGTGACACTTTAATACAACATTCAAATTTAATTATTTTTATTTATTTATTTATTTAAAAAAAAAAAAGACTTGTGTCAGTAAGCTAACAGCAAAGCACTTTTGTCTCAGATTCATTTTAGCATTTAATTCAGTCAAGCAGAACACACTGATAGGACACAAAAAAAATTCCCAGTGTTCCTGTTTAGTATATTTTATTTTCTCTGCTGAAGTTGGCAACTCTGTTTACTCAGAACTAATCACTAAAAGGTACACGTCTCTCAAACTTTACCACTATCCTAGTGCTGGGTATGATATGAGCCTCCAAAAAGGCTGCTGCTGTATGTTTCTTTAGTTGTTTACCAGCAGGACTGGTACAGCTAGTTAGGTAGCTGTGAAACGCAGAGGAACAGGACAGTTAGATGGATGATTTGTGTTGGTGCTCACATTATTCTAGCAGAAAAATCTAATCTAACATTTTAGAAGAATCTTGGAATATTATTCGTCTTGGGCTAGATTGAGTCTATCTGAATTCGACTTCACTCGAGGAAAACATATTTAAAGATAAGTGTTGATACATGTTTGAGGTCTTCTGCTTTATTCCTGAGTTAGTGCAGAGGGGCAGTGGAGATAGAAGTAATAAGGTATTGATTTTCAGATTTGAAGATGAGGAGGGG
Source organism: Tor tambroides (assembly GCA_021397915.2). NCBI lineage: Eukaryota > Metazoa > Chordata > Actinopteri > Cypriniformes > Cyprinidae > Tor > Tor tambroides. The sequence goes on from JAFVLL020031099.1 coordinate 53,636, forward strand.
GTTTATAACATGAGATAAAAAACAATTTAACAGAGCTGAAAAAAATACCCCCACTAACACAAAGACAGAAAATATGTCTGATTTCTCACTGTTGTTTTTTTTATTAGTATTTTATTGAATGTCCTTCCTTGACTCTGTTAAAGTTGCATGCTTATGTGCCCAGAGTTGGTAAAAATCTCAGCTACACTGAAATTTGATTTGATTTGTTTTGAATTGAAACGTCAATTGATTTGAGGAGAGATTGAAGTGAAACGTTTTCCCTGCATTCTTTTGTTTCTGCCTTCACAATGCAAATCTATTGCTCTCTGATCTTCAATGAAGACATCTATCAGAGTTTCTGCAGGCCTGTATGACTGCTGCCAGAAACCTCAGAGCAGCAGATTGGGTTTCTTGGCATCTGTGTCTCTACACAAAGAAATGCTGGAGATTTCATGATGTCTCACAGTCTCGGCTCCGTAAAGGGGTACTGTGTAATTTATGCACAACTAGTGACAGCATACAGAATTGCAAAATAAAAATAATAATAAAATTACATAATAATAATTATAATAAATATAAATATAATAATAATAATAATAATAATAACTTGTCAACTCTAAATGATTCACTTACAGTATAACTTTCTCTCTTTATTATTAAGCCAAGATAGAACGCATGTTAACACTGAGGAAATGGCTCAACTTTAATATTCCTCTATGATTCACACTTACTGTACTGACTCATTTACATTTGGTGATGTATTGTAGTAGCCACAGTATTTGAGCAATATTCACAATTTTTGTGAAGTGAGACCAATAGGACTTGGACACTTAAATTATAACCGAACATTCAATATACTGTATGTGACTATATACAGTACTTGTCAAAAGTTTGAAAACATTAAGATTTTATATATGTTTTTAATAAAGTCTCTATGCTCACCAAGGCTGCATTTATATACTCAAAAATACAGTATTTTGAAATTGTATTACTGTTTAGAATAGATGTTTTCTATGTGAATATATGTTAAAAGGCGATTTATTTCTGTGATCAAAGCTGAATTTTCAGCATCATTACTCCAGTCTTTAGTGTCACATTATCCTTCAGAAGTCATTCTAATATGCTGATTTGCTGCTCAAGAAACATTATTATCAACGTTGAAAGCAGTTACACTGCATCATAAATACATAGAAAGCATGATATACTACCATTCAAATGTTTGGTGTGTGTGTGTGTGTGTGTGTGTGTGTGTACCTACTTAACCATATTTTGGGGACAAATTTGTACCCAAAAGTGAGGTAAACCTGACAAAATCTCCAAAACCTCCCTTTGGGGACGTCCTCATTTGTAAAACGGGTTTAAAAATAAACTAAACAAAGTTTTTTTGAAATTGTAAAAATGCAGAAAGTTTCCTGTAAGGGGTAGGGCAATAGAAAATATGGTTTGTACAGTATAAAAACCATTACGCCTATGGAATGTTCCCATTTGGATAGCTAAGTAAACGTGTGTGTGTGTGTGTGTGTGTGTGTGTGCAAACTGTTTTTAACACTGATAATCACATGAACCATTATTAATAACTGAGCACCAATAATAACTGAGCATTACAATAATTAATTAGAGTTTATTAGAATGATTTCTGTGACACTGAAGAATGGAGTAATGATGCTAAAAATTCAGCTTTGCATAACAGAGAATCTAACATCTAGTATTCACATATCAAGAATGTACATTTTGGATGGTTTGTAATAATTCAGATTATATAGACCTTTTTCCTGTGTAACCGATGAGCTGCATCATGACGGATTCTAACTTGCGTTTGGGTTCTCTCATGTTCCGGTCTCCATAGAAATCCATTAAAACGGGGTAAAAAAGATCGAATGAATTGAGACTTTTTCAATATAACTAAATATAAAAATGTGCGGAGGGTTAAGCTGTGCTGTTGTTGGCTGCCACAGTAACAGCAATAAGCTAAAGAATTCCTTTAAAGTGCTTGTTTTGCGTATCAGAAAATGTCCAGCGCTGTATGCATGGCTTGCAGCGCTTAAGTTAAAATACTGAGTGTGAAATAATAAAATATGTTAAAATAATGTTTGCTCTTATCATTCTGTGGACAAAATCCCCGATCAGGAGCTGTATGTGCACTCATCTGTTTTCATTTCAGCTAACCTCGCATCGCTTCATGTTATCTTCCCACTCATTAAACTATGACTGGTCCTTTACTGCAACAAGACGGTCATTGCAACACTACAAAGAGATGAAACAATGGCGCCACATGATTTAAAAAATCATTTGCATAGGTTTCAGTGCTCTTTTGCAGACAAAAGAGAATTACTGAGAAAGGAAGACCTACACCAAAACTGAATTCGCTAACAAAGGCCAGCAAAGTTTTTAATGCGCCATTTCAAAGATTGCAACTATGAGTGCTATGAGTGGCTAACAGCTAGCAACGAGCACAAGTTATTTTGTTAGCTGTGTTTACTTTTTAATACGAGTAAAGGGACACATGGAATAACAGACGCATGGACTTTATTTACAAGTGACAGGTGAGTGCTTTATTATTTGATGAGTATTGTATTATGCACATTGTTATGGAGGTGTATGTGGTGCGTTGATAATACTGTGGTGTGGTGTGTGGATGTCCAGCGTTTGTACAGTTTTGCTGCTTTGGGCACATCGTCATTTTAGAGTGACATGAATGTGCACAGTGACCTGTGTATTGGCGGATTACTTTTACTGACCATGTAGGGAAATTTACTCTGCATTTAGCCCACCCTAATCTAGCCTACCTTTGAAATTGTTGATCAGCCGTCATTGTTGTTGAGAGCCTGTGTGCGGTATAATATGTGCATTATATGCATATGGCTGCGTCAGCTGTAACAGAAATGTGTAAGATGTGTACATGTAGTTTACAGTTGCTTACTGAAGGCCCTGACTGAAACCCCATGGTATGCCACTGGGTTTCACGTTATATTATCGACTCGGAAAATATGTAAATCTGACAAGAAACCGGAAATGTAAAGCACCGTTCTAGTCGGGCGAGACTTCCGCGTTCAGAAAAAGGTCTATATAATGATGTAAATGGAAGGCTTATTTTAACAGTTTATTTTGTGATGACCAAATCCAAATTCAAGTCAATGAATAGCTACATGCACATCTCATACTGCAAACACTCAAGGAAAGCATCATGATTGTGCATTATGATTTGGAGAATATGCCCACACAAAATAAAGGCTTTGTCTGGAAGTACTGATATACACTGTCTGCATGTTATCTTCACTATTCAGGTATTTTTTCCTGAGTATTATCATCAGCATTTTTCCATCTACAACCTTACAATAAAATGCAAGTTGTCTGATTTAGCATTGCTATTAAAGGAACTACCAAAGCCTGTAATGTTTATCCCCAAATCAGAGGAAATAAAAGTTGTAAACCTGTCACTGTGCAGCTATGGCGAAAGCAATAACCTCTCAAAAATGCAGGGAAACAGGTGCTAGACCATCTGCATATACTTTGATAGTCACCCTAAATTAGGGAGATTTGAATGTAAAACGTTGTGAATGTGGTGCTGACATGTTTAAATTTAACACAAGATAGTAATAAGATTATAAAGATTATTCATCAACATTTTTCTCATTTACATAACTAACCGTCAACTTCAACCCTCACATTGCATGTCTCACATCACATATTTATCAGGGGTCCCACAAGGTTCGGTGTTTGGTCCTATTTACTTCTTACATGCCTACAGCCATGGGTGACATTTAACTCTTCAATCTGAGGGGCAAGAAATCTTAAATTATGCAACTACACTAAACTCAGCTGATCACTCCATAATTTGGGATGATATCATCTAGTATGGCTTTTCATCAGAACAGACTTTGACTTCAAAACATTTCGCTTCATCCAAAAATCACTTGAGGGTGAGTAAATAATGATCACTTTAATGTTTGTGTATCTCAGAGCAACACACAGTAGCGGTGTTTCATTTCTGAATGATTAAACAATGTCACCTGAATTTGTACAGCTAATTAAATATTCTTGATTAAACACTGATAGACGTATCTTTTAGAGCTCCTTTAACACTTGATTTTACCACATTGATAAAATACCACGATAGCACTAGACAAAGTTTAAAACGTATTCTGGTGTGAGACTTTGATTTAATCCGCACAGACGTGGTGCCCCTTAGAAGAATGAAAGACAAAGATGCGAAATGCAAAGATGAGGAGATGATTAGACTCAGCGTGCTGGAAGTGCTGCTCTAACACGCGTCTATCACATTTTCAGCTGTAATAACACCTACATTGTGTATTTCTCTCACAAACATACACAGAACAGTCACCTACTCTAAAAGTCGAAGCGAATATTCAACACTGAGGCTGGTTTTTACACTCTTAGCTCACAGCTGTGGTGTTGACAAAACTTTCAGCATCTCTCCCTTGTGAAATCCATTTTAAACCATTGTTAAAGGTACAGTAGCGGCCAGAGCCAAACATATTCTAAACAAAAGCTGATCTGAAATCTGTTTGCCCAGACATCATACAATATATGAGGTCACAGTTTATTTTAAGGTCCAATTCTCGCTATTAACAAATCATTAACTACGACTTCTCAATATACTCCTAATTTGCTGCTTGTTAATAGTTAGGTAGTTAAGTTTAGGTATTGGGTAGGATTAGGGATTTTGAATACTGTCATTCAGAATATGTGCTTTATAAGTACTAACAAAAAGCCAATATGTGAGTAACAGACATACTAATAAGCAACTAGTTAATAGTGAGAATTGGTCCCTACACTACTGATAACACTTTAGTATAGGGACTAAAGTATTAACTATTAACTAGTTGCTTATTAGCATGTCTATTATTAGCATATTGGATGTTTATTAGTACTTATAAAACACATATTCTGCATGACAATATTCTACATCCCTAATTCTACCCAATACATAAACTTAACTGCCTTACTAACTATTAACAAGCAGCAAATTAGGAGTTTAATGAGATAGAAGTCATAGTTAATAGTTAGTTAGTGAGAACTGGACCTTAAAATAAAGTGTGACCAAAAATATTACTGCGTCTAGAGATAGGCATACTAATATACATACTAAAATACTTTTGATATGGAGTGAACACAGAGCAAGGTTTTGTTTTTTGTTTTTTACTAGTGGTCAGGGGGGTTGTGGGGAGAAAGAAATGGAAAATCTTTGCAGAAATCTATATAGAAAGTAAAGTAGAAACATATCAATTGACAATCCATGTGTTTAGATTTGGATACAAAGTACTCAAAATCTGCAGAACTTTCATTGCTAACTAAGCTGAACCAACACATTTTCAGAGTGCCAATGGTCAGAAACAGCCCTGCCATGTGCTTCCCCTCCCCACATTTTCTGATTGAGTTTTGTGGATTGAAAAGCAAACTCACCCCTGCACACAAACACCCTCCATAGTGTATATTACCTTTTTCCTGACAACTCGGGTGTGAACAGATCATAAATCAACAGTCATAGCATAAATGGCTCCAACACGACGTCTTCATGTGAACTAACACAAGTGCATAGGCACTTTTGTTCTCATGAACGCTTCCTGTCAAAGCACATCAGAACAATTTTGTCATTTTCACTTTCATGTCAGGCTGGTAAAAACAGCTGTGAGCATGCTAACTCTTTCCATGGTTTATTTATTTCACCCATTACCACCTTCATTTCAGTTACAATCATTCAGTCTGGATTGGATCCAGATACGGAGCGAGCGATAGAGCCATTAATGTTCTGTGCAGAAGTTTGTCTCCTACAAGATGCGCTCAGACCTACAGGATGAAAGAGCAGCGTTTCATGTTCCCAAACTCCACTTTTCGACCCCTCACCATGAGGTTGAAACCATCGGCGCCAGTGACTCTGACTTTCCTTGAGGTGGCTCTGACATCCAGCTTTTATTTCGTTGTACCTTTATCTCTCTCGTCTGCCTCTTAACAGGATGTAGCAATCCATTAACGCTTCTCTTCATCCACAAAGTGACCCAGTCGACCTACTTTCTTTTCCTCTAACTCTGTGCCCCTCTGTCCACTCACTTTTTTGTTTTTGCTCAGGTTTTTTTTTTTTCTGTTTCTTTTTTGCGATGCCCACCACGAGTCACCTTTTAAGGTTCTGACCCTGAATGGATATGGCTTAGTGCACAGCCCACCCTCCCTTTGTCACCGAGTCCCCAATCGGTCAGAGACGCTCAAGCATGAATGAGGAAATGTCAGATAAAAATGGGTCGACCATTACAGATCAGATATTTAATATCTACAGTACAGTATCTACTAGGTCTAAGAAATCTTTGATGTAAACTTTGTACATCAAGAAACAACCTGCATTCTGTTGTGCAGCAGTCAAACTAAAATGATTACATTAATAAATTCAATCAATTTGAAGTTTAGGTATTATTATTATTATTATTATTATGAAGGTTGAAACAGGAATAGGAATAGTTCTTAAAAGCTGCAAAAGACAAACATGTTCAAAATGAGTATTTTAACCTGACATTTCCATTTATTCATTTTGCAGAAGTTTTTAAAGCAACTTATGAATGAGAATAATAAAAGCAGAAGAAATTAAATCAATGGAGAAAACACCTGAAATTAAAGTGATTTAGTTTTATGGTAGATCTGAAAACTAACAAAGAAAATAATTTTAAAGCATTTATTAGTCAAATGCTATGCTATAACAATGTCATTTATAAGTTCATTTTCTCATTTATTAATACAATAACAAAATCAAAAGCCATGGTCTGTTAATATTATTTAATGGACCTGAGCTGACATGAGGATTAATAAATATTGTAACAAATTTATTTGTCAGGGTGTGGTAGAGGGATGAGGTGAGGACTCAATTTTGCAGAAGAGATGGGCTTTTTAATAATAAAATAAAACAAAACAAACAACAAAACTACCCCGTGGGGGAAAAACAAGCTGGCAAGGCAAGGCACGGTAGGAACAGGCATGACAAGGCAAGGCAGGATCAGGACACAACCGGGGGAACATTCAACAATGAACTGGCACAGGACTGCAAACACAAGGAGAATAAATAGGGAGCAAATGAGGAAGGTAACAAGGGAAACACAGGTGGGGCAAATAAGGAACCAATAATCAGGTAACAAGATGGGCGGGGTCAAGACATGAGAGCACATGGCAACATGGAAACAAGACAAAAGCCACACAAAAACACAAGCACATGGCCAGCAAAACAAATCACCGGCCATCTGCAAAACAAGACACGAACACGCATCTAATGAGAATACTCATAAGCCGTGTGTTCACACAAGACATCAAAACATGAAAGCACGCTGCCAATGAAAAACACAAGCTGCGTGCTACATAGCACAAGACATAACATGAATGCACGCAGCCGATAAAAACATGAACTGCGTGCAACAACACAAGATGACAAAAAAGCACATGGCCGAACATGAACTGCATGCTACACAAAACAACACAATCCATGTGAACAGAAGAGCGTACGGCCCGAGCAAACTCGAGACGGCACGCTCCCACAAGAAGATAGAACATGGAGTGCGAGTGTCCAAACCCCGACACGAAATTCAACAAGACATGAGCGCGATACATGGCGCGAAAGCAGCGGAGCTTTTATTATGCCACAGTCAACCGCTTCCGCTTCTGGTCATGCGTATGTGAGGTAAAACAGCGCTGTTTTATCATACTAGATACATTTGAGTGTGTTGAAAGTTCTGTTATAATGGTACTCTGTCTGTTCGTCACCTGTCTAATAAAAAGCATAACATATTAAAGTGTCTTTGGGGTTTCCATGTTTTCTGCAAAATAAAACCGGAAAATCGAGGATGTATGACTTCATTGGCAGGTGACGCAAGGACACGGTCCGTGTCACTAGTTAAAATTGGTTATTTCTCTGGATTTATACACTCTTCGAAACATTTGGGATAATGTAAGTACACAAGTCAGCAAAATATATAACACTGTTCTAGTGGTTTTTGGATATTTTAATAAAAAATCTTACATATTGTGGCTTTAAAGTAATAGGTCACTCAAAAATTAAAGTTCTGTCTTCATTTACTCACTCATTTACTCACACCTGTACGAGTTTATTTCTTCTGTTGAACACAAGAAGATATTTTGAAGAATGTTGTAAAACAAACAGTAACTGACTATCATAGTATGGAGAAAAAAAATACTATGGAAGCCAGTGTCCATTAACTGTTTGGTTACCAACATTCTTCAAAATATCTTCTTTTGTGTTCAACAGAAGAAAGAAACTCATACAAGTTAGGAACAACTTGAGGGTGAGTAAATGATGACCGTTTTAATTTTGGGGTGAACTATCCCTTTAAATAATGGTACTACTGGGACCTTATGGTAAAGTGTTACCATATATTCTTTTGTTTGCTTGTGAGTTTGCACAGATGAAAACAATGTCTGAATCACTGAAATAAACATCACATTTTCACAGTGAAAGAATCATTCTTCAGGCTGTGGATGTGAAGAAAAGCTGTGAAAATGAATTCATTTTAAGAGTGCTGAATGAAAAAGGTATGATAAACTAAAATGTGTAAATGAGGAAAATTATACAACACATTATTCACATGTGGATCAAGTCAAATCCATGAATTAGGAGAAGGTCTCACACAATGCTCATGTCTGCATGACCCAGTGCAATTATCAGTTACTGGAAGTTACACCACACCACCTAAAGCTTCTCTGACCTGTGGGAAAAGGCACTATAAAGAGCAGATAAATGTGTCCCAGTCAATATTTCATCTCTGTGTAACACCGGCCTCAAAAGCAAAATAGTGTGGCATGTGATATTTAGTCAGATGAGACTCCTAGTACTAATTTAAAGCAATTGTGCTTCTTCATCACTGAACCTTTTGCTAAAACAAGAAACACAAATAAAAAAATAAACTAAAAAATAAACTAAATATGCAAATACTTTGTGACTCACACAGCGATTTTTCTGGACAAAATGCATTTTGTGCCATGCCGGGGATTGTGCCTGTTATGGACATGTGCCGACATACGGTAATACAATATAGTGCGATAATGAACATGCATGATATTGTTATCGTGGATGCATTTTAAGAACACTTTTCCCATCATCCGGTTAAAATGCACAACACCGCTATGTGCTGCACCAAAGAGGCATGCGCACATTCCCATGTAAAACAAGCACATTCACTCTCTGACAGCAGATGGCGCTGATGGAACAGCAGAAATGCAGCCATTACCCCGGGAAACCTGTAAACAAAGCCACTGCACTACTTTTTTTTTTGTTCCAGAACAAGATTTAAATGTTTTAAACCACAGTTCAAATTTTTGTATTTGCAGTGTTTATCAGCCGGTCTCACGAAAATACGTATAAATATTAGAGCCAAAAAAAAATGAAAACTCGTGGTATTGATACGCAAAAATGGACTTTGGCGTTTATATGCTACGCGTGCTTTTGGCGTGCATATAATACGCAGTTTTCGCGTGCATATGATACGAAATTTGTTGGCGTGCATATAATACGCAGTTTTCACGTACATATGATACACATCTACACCACAACCCTAATCCTACCCATCGCGTAGCATAGACACGCCAAAGTTCATTTTTGCGTATCAATACCACAAGTTTTCATTTTTCGTTTTTTATTTGGCGTACTATTTATACGCACTTTCATGAAATCGGGTTGGTTTATCACTGCACCAAAGACTTAGTAGGCTATTTATTTTCAGACATCAACATTTTTACATTTTAACCTGGACTGCAACATGCCCTAGATATTGATTGAGAATGTTGTTGTTTTTTTACAGGGCTATTGCTCAGTAACACTTTACGATAAAGCTCCATTAGTTAACATTAGCTAATTAATTAGTAAACATAAACCAACAATGAAAACTACATCTAAAGCATTTATCAATCTTAGCTAATATCAATTTCTTAGTTAACGTCTAATAACACTATTAAAATCAAAAGTTGTAACTATTATTTAATGGACCTATGCTAACAACTAACATAGTTAACGTTAACAATTACTTCTGTAACAATTAGCTATTTCTCATTGTTAATATTAGTTAATGTATTAACTAACATTTACTAATAAGACATTCTTGTAAAGTGTAACCTATTGTTCTTTATAATTCTGTTGCACTTTAATCAGTTTGAAACATTTGTTTACTTTAAACATTTAAATTCAATTGAGCAATACACAAAAAAAAAAGAATTATTTTCGTTATAAGAAAAAAAGTTATTATACCCGTTACAGTATAACAACACTTACTTCTTTTGAAACTTATTTCAATATCATGATAAAAGCTTAACAAAACTGAAGCATGCATTCACCATTATCTCTTGAACTTGAAGAGAGAATGTACCGTATTGTTTCCCCAGCAGTTTTACAGGCACGATGTGCTTTGCTGCACATGTGCTAATGGCGCTCTAACAGTCAGGTGCACAAAGAATTAGTATGCCGTTCACTGATTTTTAATGTCAATTAAAACCAGGAGTGTGACAAGACCTCCATAAAACAACTGCTCCATGACAGGAGCTGCTCTCCACAGCTGCTCTGTGGCCCTTGAATGAGTTATGCTAATAGACATCAGCACCGGCCAAAATGCCATTTTGATTTGCATATGGCACATTTTCTCTCTTCATTGATTTTGGGATGGAAGGCTTGACTGGATTGACAGTTTATTTGATTGGATTGATGCTGTATGACATTCTCTGCAGCACAATGGGCTTACTTCATTTTTGCACCCTCATTTTCACTTAGAACAAATTCAATAACGATTGCACTATACTTGAAACCGTTTCAAAAGTGCTTTGCAATCAGGTTAAATGAATTAAATCTTGGGACAGGCATGTTGTAGAAGAACCTTAAAGGCCGGAACATACCAAGCCGACTTCAAAGAATTAGCAGAGACGCAAGCCGATGGTGTTGTCGCCTCGCGTCAGCAGCATGTGGACCAAAAATCTGGGCTTGAACACATTGCTCAGACTACAACCGACTGCAAACTAAACACGTGCGTTCTGCACCTGACTGAGAGGAATTAGCTGTCTATATCAGCAGCTATCAGTAGTATATAGCTATTTGTCATTCAAAAGGAGAAACCGAAACAAGGATATACAAGATATATACAGATATACGAAATGTAAACAAAACAGCGCTTCCGTACCATTTTCAATACCGTTATGCTGATAACTTTCTTCCTTTTAAGTGGCTCATGTTGTTGTGAAAATATTTGCATATTGTAATGCTTCTGTCTGTGTCGCCTTCATTTACTTACTAGTTTTCATCACTTTCACTTTAATTCTTGGGCACTGAACATCCAATCAGAGTTCTCGCTCTCGCCAATGGCCTCGACGAGAGCCGACGTGTGGAACACACCAAACAAACTAAACTAGCCCGACAGACACTCACCCACGGCCGACCGTCAGCTTGGTGTTGTCCCGGCCTTAAAATAACCTGCAACTGTTACCTTAAAGAGCTTTCTCACCCTCATTTAACCCACAAAATTTAATTTGTTGGTATAAATCGATGTGTATACACTGCCGTTCAAAAGTTTGGGATCAGTTCGATTTTTCATATTTTTTTAAAGAAGTCTCTTCTGCTCATCAAGGCTGCATTTATTTGATTAAAAACAGTTAAAACTGTAATATTGTGAAATATTATTACAATTTAAATGAATGGTTTTCTATTTTAATATACTTTAATATATAATTTATTCCTGTGGTGGCAAAGCTGATTTTACATCAGCCATTACTTTAGTTGTGATGAGTATTTATGTGATACTTTTAAGGATTCTTTGATGAAAGTTAAAAATGACAGCCCTTATTTAAAATAGAAACCTTTTGTAACAATATAAGTATTTATAAGTATTATCTCTTTTTATCAATGTAACGTCCTCACTGAAAGCCATCATTTCTTTCAAACAAAAAAAAAATGATTCGTTAATTTATATTAGATGTATAATAGATTTCTATTTTCAGTAAAATCAGGATGTTTTTTTGTTTGTGTGTTTGTTTTTTACCTGAATAGTAGTGTAGGTTGGTTCAGTAATGTTAAATAATATCTTTGACTTGAACAGAACCAGTTCATTTAGATATTACTCTTTTTAGATTACCATTTTTTCAGTGTGGTGTAACGTAAAATACGTAATATATATTTCATTTAAAGAAATATTTTAATTTAGCTCAAAAGGAATCATTTGTGATTTTATAGGGAATTTGGACAGAATCACTGTTTCACGGCTGATCACTGAGGCGGCAGCGATTCACTGAAGGAGCCGTATAACAATCAATTCTGCACTGGATATTAAAATCCAAAATATAGTGAAAACACTATTTAATAGCACAGTAACAAGATCGACAGATTAAGACATTAACATATGAGCACAAAACACAAGATACTTCTCTTTTCAATATAAATAAGATTTTATTTATATAAACCTAAGACATACTAAACTAACACATGAACACAAGCATTCACACATTCACACAAGTTGCAGGAAGAGAAAAAGTTAGGAAAGAACAAGTTTAAGAGAATGAAAATGTGATGTCCCAAGTTTACAGCAATATGTGCAATTGCCTAGACCTGAGCAACCATCAATCACTTATTTAACCCTCGCATTGAGTTTCTCAATGAGGCTAAAATTTATATTAAATGCACCAATTCAGCAAAGTCTGGAGGTTACTTGCTTGCTTTGCCTCGGGGATTCCCTTTTGTCATCCTCCTTGCAGAAAGGGGGTTTCCCCAGGTTGCTGATTGGTTGGAAGTTCAGTAGTCTATGGCTCTTGGCTGAAGTTGCGGAGTTGTGGGCTGGTTGCAGTTTTAGACGGGCGCTCGAGGTCGGACTCGGAGACACGGCATTGGCAAACTTAACTTAGCACACGAAACTCAACGGAAAGAAAAGAAATTAAAGTAAAAGAATAAAAGATGTAACAAGACTAGGTGGGTTTTCTTCTCATTGTGGTAGCAGCTGGCACGTGGGCCAGAGCACATGGCGCTCAAAGAGCAGCGTCAAAACGCGGTGGCAAGGAGAAGAGAGAAGAGTTGTAAGAGTAAGAGAGCTAAGAGAGCTAAGAGAGAGCGTTGAAGAGCTGTCCTGAGTTTTAAACTCGGCTTCCAGACCGTCCCATCTGGACGTCTTGACCAATTAGAAATTATCTTAGCTTGGGGTGATGCTCTGTTTCTGCCCCAATCGTAAATCATGTTATGTTATCTGGTCAGTCACATGGTCCGGATTTTCCCGCTCTTGTAAAGTATAATTTCAGATAGGATTTCTATAAGAAGATTATGATACATTTTACAAAGAATTAATTGGAAGAAACATTTAAAGCATGAATTTTCAAACTCATACATACTAAACATGAATATTACCCTTTAAGGCTTAAGCTATTCAATACTTATTGAAAGCAAGACATACACAATGAGTGATTAAAACAAGGATAGTCAAATGTGTGGGTTACATACATGATATGGAGTTATGCATAAAAGATTAGTTTCATTAAAAATGAAAATGAAAGTCTTTTAAGATGATTTTAGGTGCATATGGAAGCACAGTCTTTGTGAAGTTCCGCGTAGAACAAAAGGGTGTTCTTTGAGTAAAGGAATTTTAGTCTGGTCTTTGTCTTGTATGGGTGAGGGGGAAAGTCAATTTAAAGACGCTCGTGATTTTCTATCGTGGAACCCATGTGATGGCCATCTCTCTGACCATAAGTCTTGATTACTTGCCCCAAATTTGACAGTCTTTTTCCTGAGTTGGAATTATCAATAAGTGTTCCTTTGTTTTAATGTTGCAAGCTGTTCTGTGAAAGAGTCGGTTAGTTTGCTTGCTCCAAACTAGTTGGAGCTAGGAATCTGATTTACGACGTCCTGTTTCCTTGCGCCTCTCTGAATTCCAGCTGCTCAGGTTTCAATGTTCTGATGCATCTTAAATTTGTCTGATTCGGTCTCTGATATCCTACAGTGGATTATTTTATGGTAACACTTTATTTTAAGGTGACATTGTTACAGTGTAATTACACACATAAAGACTGAGTAATATTAATTAATGACGTGTATATTACAGGATTAAAGTTGGAGTTATGGTTTGATTTAAGGGTAACCACAGTTAACAACATCAGTTAACAAACTAACAATGAAAAAATACTTCTGAAGCATTTATTAGTGATAGTTAATGCTGATTCCAACATTTCCTAATACATTATTAAAATCAAACTTATCTATTAAATGTTATTTAATGGACCTGAGCTGACATGGACTAAAAATGAACAGTTGTATGTTTTAACGTCAACAAAGATTAATAAATACTTTAAGAAATGTATTGCTCATTGTAAGTTAATGTTAGTTAATGCATAGTTAACAAATAGAACCTTATCGTAAAATGTTACCCAGTATTTTGTTTGACCTAAGTGAAAATATGCAGTCGTTATGTTATTTGTTTAATTGGATTCTCTTTATCCATACGACTGATGACAGTCATGATGTAAGTCAGTTACTGAAGCTCCTGAAGCAGCTAAACTACGGATCTCCAGTACTGGACAGATTGAAACGCATGCATTTGGAGCATATCTGGCCGTGCAAAAACCCTCAGAAAAATATATATTCATTACTACAACTCCTCACCTCCTCCTCATTCCAGGGACGGCGGCCGCCACCACAAGGACGCATCAAAGATAGCGTTAGCCCTCCTCCTCCCACAAGAGGGGAATCTGAGAATGAGACACACTAGGTCACACATAACGGTTTGATACGCCTGGCTTTCACACCTGTGAAGTGGGAAATGGCGCTCCATAGCCGACTGAGGGTGAGATTAGGAAGTCATTTTGATTAATGTTAAATCACACACTGTGGAGTGGGAGTAGAATCAGCCCAGCACAAGGAGTGAGAACCACGTTACACAGTCCCTTACTGCTACTGGAAGCAAAGCACTCTGGGAGAGTAAGCGCATCTACTGGCGAAATCAATTTGTCAAAGCTGCTAGGATGCTTTTGAATCCAGTCTTTGATGACAGTGCTCCCTATCTCCCTATCCTAATGACACAATCTTGCTCAAAACGAAGAGACGACAAAGACCTTCACAGACTAAAACAGTCCCATGCAACCTTTGACGGGATCAAAACGAACAAAAAACAGATGCATATCCACAGAAGTCCTAACCAATTTTTATTTAAAAGTGTAGATGTTTTCCCCCTTCAGCCACATTAGATGCAGCCAATCAGCACATGATCTGGCCATCAAATCACACGCACCATTTATGGTGGGGACTTTTTATCATGCTATTTTGTCCCAAGCCTGGATTTTGGCTTGGACCAGTAAAGCAAGTATCCCAGGGTGAGCCTGGTCCCTTATTGTAGGTGGAGTAGATGCCTCCAAAGACATGCACCTTGGGGCTTCTTGATGAACCATTATACAGCCTTGTTTTATCCTCATCCATTTATGAAAGCCTCTCTGCTGTTGAAAATACAGAAAATCCAGCTTGTGCATTTATGTAATACAGAGGAAATGTTCAAATAAGCATATCTGGACACCAGACACTATTGCACCAGCCAATACTGTGAACACAGGCAAACCACGAAAACACTCATAACGTGATAATATGACATTATCACATTGGGGTGTAACGGTATAAGTATTCATAGTGAATATTTTCAGTGCAAGTCTTTAGGTTTGCTACGCATGTGTACCGAACAAATACAGCATTGTTTTAACCACTGCGTGTGCAGAACTTAATTTGAAACACCTAGTTATAAATATCTTCAATTTAATAAATCATTATCAATGCTTAAATCCCAAGATCAATCTTTTAGTCTATGTTCTTTCAGTTGATGCATGAACAAAACTTTACTAGCCATTATATAACATGCCTACCATCCAACTTTTTAGCTACTTTCAATAAGAAACAACGTTTCATCTTTCAAATTCTGTCCATTTTATCAGGAAATTTAAACAATAAAAGCTGTTTTGGTGCTCTTTAATGTGTCATAATAGATCACTGTATACATGCCTCAGTTCAAACAGCATGCTCCTATGGTTTAAAGCATTAACAAAGATAGATTTTTTTTATCCTTAATTTTATTCAGTTACAACTGAATTTAAGACAGCAGACAGATTTTTGGTCAGACTTTGATTTGGGGACAAATTATCACTATTAACTAATTATTAACTATGACTTTTGCCTTAATAAACTCCTAATTTGCTGTTTATTAATAGTTAGTAAGGTTGTTGTTAAGTTTAGGTATGGGGTGGATTTAGGGATCTAAAATATGATCATGCAGAATATAAGGCATTAATATGTCATGATGCTAGTAATATGCACGCTAATAAACAACTATAGTGAGAAATTAGTCCCTAAACTGAAGTGCTACTGATTTTATCCTTTTTTTATTTTAATTGATTTTATTTAAAGACAGAGGTACACATTTGTTCAATAAACCACTGTTTAATAAAAAAACAAATGTACTGAACCATGACTTTGACACTGAGGTATGTACCAAACTGTCCTTTTTGTGCACACCCCTATTATTATATGAAGATAAATGTTTATATAATTATTAATTTATTGAATTGATTGAAAAGAACATTATCGAAATTAATTAGCCACCTGCAACATCAAAACGCATTTATAATATTAAATAATGAGTTAAAATGTTCACTGGGTTTTGGTATATTCACTTTGATTAAACATTATAAAGACAAACAGTTTAAGAATGTAAACAGGGTAAGTCTATAGGCCAGAGCATGTATGTGCCAGATGGATACAATATCAATTGTTGTTTTTCATTTTTATTTTATTTTTTGCATCCAAGAATTACATATTGCCATGATTTTCTTTCTTTTTTACCAGTGGTCAGTACAATGAATGTCATATATGCCAACATTATTCCAGTGCATCTTTTGCTTGTATTTTGAGACATGAAATGATTGTGAGCTGTAGCGCAGTGCCCCGTGCCCTTGCAGAAAGCTCTGGCAGCCTGACACCTGGCACAGCTGTGGGAACAGATTAGGCGGGCATATGCTGCCTTCTGCATTCTGGAATACCCATCTTGGGACTGGCAATAAAAGTGGCAAGTAATTTACCTTCCCCGAATCCCCGTCCTATTTACCCAGAGAGTTACACTGTGCCAGACCCAGTCAAGGGTACGATTAATGGAAAATCTTTATGAACAGTAAAGTGTAATCTTATGTTAATGGATAAACAGGTTCTGTTATGACCAGCTAACATTAAAGATGCTCGTCCTTGCCTGTT
>JAFVLL020031101.1:0-25745 GCA_021397915.2 Tor tambroides
TGTGTGTGTGTGTGTGTGTATGTGAGACAGGTGTGTGCTAGGGTGTCTGACATCTGGCATAATAAGCAGCTCACAGCCACATGAGAGGAGTTTGTTCTCAACCTCCCAGTTCACTTTCTCTCTCCCTTCATAACTCGCACCATTGGCTTCCTCCTCTCTTGCTCTGATTTATGTCACAGCAGGTGTGTTGTGCAGGGGGAGGGGAGCACAATTCTCCTTACTATGATGCTTTATGTGTGTGTGTGTGTGTGTGTGTGTGTGTGTGTTGTGTGTGTGTGTGTGTGCCTGTGCGTGCGCGCACATGTGTAGTACTTTGCCTGCTGATGGTTTAACTATCGGGGGTTATGACAGATGCCAACCCAGCTTGAGTCTGCTACAAAACCTAAACACACACACATAGAGTGACACAGCATCCTCTACAGTGTGAGGCAGAAGCACAGCCCTCAGCACACACAGAACCAGAGCTTCATTACAGTCACACTCACACACCAGCATCTACTTCTCTGTAACGCTTTGATTCAAAGAAAACACAGCAGAACGTCTCTGCGCCATCTGCTGAACTATGAACTGAGTTATTAACAACAGCTTTCATCAGGACTCAACCGTGCACAGTTAGAAACGGAGCATCCATTACAGATCTCAGTTTGGAGCAAACGCTTCAGTGTACAATTAACCGTTTTACTGATCTATTCATTTCCTTGTCATTCACAGTCCTTATGGATAAAACTCACAGTTAAAAACACATAAACTGTGATTCAGATACACTTCTCGCATGGTGAGAAGACACCTACTGCACAAATGCCTACATTGAAACTACAAATTAATATCCTGAAGGTTGATTCACATTAGTTGCTACAATGAGCACGTTTACATGCACACCAATAAGCTGATAACTCACAAACATCAGCTTATTAAAATAACCAGTTTTCCCCATTTACATGCACATCAGTAACCTGACAAAGCAAGCTGTGTTTACATGACTTTATTAATAAATCAGGTTATTTCCCTTCAGTGACGTCAAAATGTTATAATTTGTGTATCTGACTCCGAGTATTCCATAGTTGTGATGTTAAAACTTGCAACATGTCAGCGGGAAACTTGCAGCTCATCTAGCCACAAGATATGAATTTTATCATTTTTTATAATTTTCTGAGTCATGAAAGAGTCTGCTTTTGTGATATTTCCTTCTTTCTTTACTGCAAAACCTTTGCTCTGTTTGGATGCGCTTAAATCTGCACTAACGATGCATTCCTGTTACGTATCACGCGTACGCACTTCAACAAGCAGACAGAAAGCGGGTTAATGCGTTTACATTAAGAGGCAAAAAAACTACCTGTTTCGACCGGTTTATGCTTGCGCCATTTATGACCTTACTCCGATAAAAGAAAATGGGTTACCGCGTTTACATGACCATGCGTGTTTTTGGCTTATTAAGCGTAATCGGCTTAAGAACGTGCATGTAAACACACTCAGTGAATGAAGAAAGACAATCTTTTGTGTGAAAGCATTTTGAATTAGTATTTTCTGAGGTGTTTGCCGAGGACATGCAAATTCAAAACAGAGTAGCGAATTCTCTGTAAATTACCAAGAATAAAAGATGTGCTCATATGTTTAACACAAACGTTTACTCAAAATTTACTAATAAAAGATGAAAATGACCATCAATATTTCTGACCAGGACCTCATGTCGTACCACACCCATAAGACTTCTGTTTATCTTCGAAACACAAATGAAGATATTTTTAATTAGTCAAAGTCATTCAAAATCCATAGCTCATTAGATTACAGAGGAGCATTTTTCTAAATATTTTGCTATATTACATGTTTTCACAAGTTTTATTACAGCCATCACTGTCAGCTTGGTGTGTCCCAGCCTTTATGTACAATTTAAATGTTTAAAAACAACTCAAGTTTTTATTTGAGACTTAATCATTTCAATGCATTACCATTTTTAATAAAATCAACAAACTTTTACACTTTAAATGGGCCATAAACTGCCTTTGTTTTTTATTTTGTACTGTTCTCTAAGGTCCACTTATAATGTTATCAAAATTGTTTACATCAAAAATCACCATAATTTAGAAGTAATAGGCTATTTTCTAGGGCTGGTCCGAATACCATTTATTGAGCTTCGAAGCTTTGGTAGTAATCAACACCGAACATTCGAAGCTTCGGAGGGAGGGGGCTGAACATATTCTTCTCTCTAATAAAAGGCAGGAATCTCTGTGTGTCTGTCTGTCTGTATTTTTATTATGTCAAGAACCGTTCATCCAATCGACTTCAGGCGTGGCAGGTGTGTTGCTGCAGACCCAAGGGAGTGCAGTGTCGCATTTTGGTGCAATATGGACATGCGACATGTTCAGAATTAATAAACGTTTAATAAACTACAGAACAGTGCGAGCCGGAAGTGGCGCGCCTCATGCAGGCAGGGCTTATATGCTCCGAGAACGGACACTGCACTAGTGATACAAAACACACAGGTCTGTGAAGAGTAATACTTTTAATTAACTAGCCTAACATTTTTCTAACAAACAAATCACTCCCAAATCAGAAATTAGCACAGTAATTACTGACACCGTAAAGGCTGGGCTATTTAAATAAAAGAAGAACAAAAAATAAATGAACGAAGTTCAGCGAACTGTAATAAATAAAGAACACGGTAGCATGCTTTCAATAACAGCATCACACATTTTAATTAACGAACAGTTTAAATAAAATGAAATGAATTTCCTTGTATAGAATAAAACAAACTGTATAATAGGCTAAATAGAACAAGGTAACGTTAGGCTGGCTGGACAGCTCACATTTCAATAAACTATTTCTTTACAAAGTCAAACTTTCAAATAAATCAAAATCAGATTGCAAGCTAGTGAAGATATCTACTTAGTCTACCAACACTCTTTTCATGTTGTGTGCAAGGAAGATGAGTTTGTCCACATTTTCAGGTAAAAGGGAACTTCGAGTCTTGTATACGACGTAGCCAGCTTTTGAGAAAATGTGCTCTGACGGAGTTGAAGTGGCCGGAACGCAAAGGAGGTGTTTGGTTGCAAATGCCAATTTAGGGTAGCGGTCACTGTTTTGCTTCCACCATGCAACTGCCTTTGTCTTGTCCTCACTCAATTTAAAGTGCTCCCACACAGCTGAGGTTTTCGGCATTTTTGCCTTCTCTTCCAGATGAACTGAATCATGGCGTTCATGACGTTCACTCATGGCCGATTCATATTCAAGCGCGAATGAGAACCGTTTCGAGGGGGATGCCAGGTGTAAAAAAAAAAAAAAAAAAAAAATCTCAAAATTGAAAATTGAAAATCGAATGCCAACCCACCAAACGAATATTCGAATAATCGAATATTCTGGTCCAGCCTTACTATTTTCTGTCCTGTTTGGTACTTGATAACGTCAGTCAGCTCGCCTTGGCTACTGCAGTTTTCCTCACTGTATTTACAATAAGACGAAATATGATATCAAACACCACTGCCTCTTTTCGTTTTCATTTAAACATATTAATAGCCGCAGAAATGTAATTCAGGGACATTACAATGAAACGAAATATTATATCAAACAGTATTGCCTCTTCATTTTCATTCTAACATATTAATAGATTAATATAATGAAGACCACAGATTACCTGTTAGATTTACCCAAAACAAATTATATCTTATGTTTAACCACTACAGAGACATCAGAGCCAGTGGCAAGTCAGAAGGACTAGCCGAGTTGTGGCTGCTCTCTTTGGGAAACATGAGCACTGAGTGCCCGCTGAACATGTGGAACTCGCGTCTCCAAAATCAGCGAAGCACATTTTCAAATAGGCACAGGCTTTATAAATAAACCGCAGATTTGAGTTTTAAACAACTACATTATCACCTGAAATGCTTTAAAACTACATTTCATGACACAATAACGGTAATATTTCAAAAGATTATGCGAATATATGGTGGTTGAAATACAATGCTGTGTGAAACAAACAAAACAAACACGTTTTTTAACATCTTGCTGCAAC
Organism: Tor tambroides; assembly: GCA_021397915.2. Classification (NCBI taxonomy): domain Eukaryota; kingdom Metazoa; phylum Chordata; class Actinopteri; order Cypriniformes; family Cyprinidae; genus Tor; species Tor tambroides. Next base: position 4,004 of record JAFVLL020031101.1, read on the forward strand.
ATTTTACAAAAATCAAGATTGAATATGTGACGCTGGAGCACAAAACCAGTCATAAGTAGCACAGGTATATTTGTAGCAATAGCCAACAATACATTGTATGGGTCAAAATTATCCATATCCAAAAATGATTAGGATATTAAGTAAAAATCATGTTCCATAAAGATACTTTGTAAATTTCCTACAGTAAATATATAAAAACTTAATTTTTGATTAGTAACATGCATTGCTAAGAACTTCATTTGGACAACTTTAAAGATGATTTTCTAAATATTTTGATTTTGGTTTTTTGCACTCTCACTCTTCCATATTTTCAAAGAGTTATATCTCTGCCAAATATTGTCTTATCCTATCAAACTATACATCAATGGAAAGCTTATTTATTCAGTTTCAGTTGATGTATAAATCTCAATTTCAAAAAATTGACCCTTATGACTGGTTTTGTGGTCCTGGGTCACATATTTGGTCAAAATCCCATGTTCTAATAGGTGAAGTGCTATGCAAGCTATTTAAGACAAATTTGTCTGGTTAGACGGCAACGCTGACCTAAAATGCAAAATGTTTGTTCACTCTCTTCACTGTTCCCACATCTCAGACCTCAAATACATAAAATATTACCCTTTTTACACAAAGTTTTTGAAGTAAAGAGTAAAGAAAATACTATACAAAACTTATTGAAAAACAAAAAAAAACAGGTCTTTATTTACCCTTGTAGGAATTGTGCCTTGTTTGTAAACAAATCCGTGGTAAAATGAAGTGAACAAAGGACTGAGTTCTTTTTTTTTTTTTTTTTTTTTTTTATGCGACGTATTGTCAAGTATGGTGACCCATACTCGAAATTTGTCCTCTGCATTTAACCCATCCAAGTGCATGCACACAGTAGTGAACATACACCCAGAGCAGTGGGCAGCCATTGTTCCAGCACCCGGGGAGCAATTTGGGGTTTGGTGCCTTGCTCAAGGGCACCTCAGTCATGGTATCGAAGGTGGTGAGAGTGCTGTTCATTCATAATCCCCACCTTCAATTCCTGCTGGTGCGGGAATCGAACCGGCAACCTTCTGGTTACAAGCCCAACTCTCTAACCATTAGGCCACGACTGCCCCAAAGGACTGAGTTCTTACTGATGGGGTCTGGATCTTCATTAAAAATAAAAGTTCATTCACTCATTCCTAACTTTGGCAATGCAAAGATTGTTTTTTTTTGTTTTTTTTTTTTTCACAGCTTGGCACTGCACAGCATCTTGTTGTCTTCAGAGCCATCTTTATTGGTTGGTTACATGTGTGAATCGGTGGGCATGGCTAAACAGGCAGTGATGTAGAATCGGTGGGCGGGGCTAAACAGACAGTGATGTAGAATCGGTGGGCGGGGCTAAACGGGCAGTGATGTGGAATCAGTGGGCGGGGCTAAACAAGCAGTGATGTAGAATCGGTGGGCGGGACCAAGCAGGCAATGATGTAGAAGCAGTCCTTGATCTTCTGCAGAGGCGGTGCTTATCCACATCATTACATCAGAGTCGTACATTCTAAAAGCTGTTGTTTTGGCAGACTGCCTTCAATACTCAAAACTTTATCGTTAGCTTGAAAGCTTTTTTTAGACTAACGACAAAGTTTTGAGTTCAGAAACTTACAGGATGATTTTATAGTACAATGACCTCTTATATGTCAAAAGATCAAGGGAATTTTGGTTTCTCAGTTCATGAAGACATCATAAAAGAAAACGATATGTATCAAACAGAGACCTGATTGAAGCAAGGATGTTTGAACATCCATTTACTATTTTTGATATGCTCTGTGTATGTGGGTTTATCAAGCTTTATATGTGAATAAAGGCCTAAAAAGGACTTGTAATGGAGGGACATAAATCTGTTTCAATAAAATATCTTCATTTGTGTTTTAAAGAAGAATGAAAGGCTTATGGGTTAGGAATGACATAAGGGTTGATGACATTTCATTTGGATCAGCTAACACATTTATTGGCCAATAAATTAAGCTGGTGTTAATCTTCAGGTTATCAAATATCAACTGAATAATCCGAGCGATAATATCAATCAGCCGCTAACTGCAATTAATCAATGATTATTTCCCACTGAATATTCTGTTTGGAAATACATCACAGTATGTAACAGGTATGTGGTTCAAAGGTGTCTGTACGATCATACAGAACTAAACTCACCTCTGACTCTTTATCACTGGAGGAGCCCAAGCTACCAAAACTGTGATTGGAACATTCGTTGTTTGTCAAGGTCTGCACAGGAGAAACACATTTACATGAGTCAATGCAGATGAGCCAGGCAGATGAAGATGAGGTATTCATGCAGCAGGTGTTATGAATTAATTATTTGACAACTTCAAGGAGAGGACAGTTGTATAAGCAAGACAACATGACACAGCAAAAGAGAATAGCATGTTTCAGTGTGAGGTCCACTGTAACCTGACATGAACCTCAATGTCCTCCCTTTCAGAAAACACAAATTTCTCAAAAGCTCATCATGAAAGTAGCAAGACTTTGAGCCTCTGCCACGAAACTGGCTGTGTCTGAAACAACATTAAATCAAGCAGCATCCAGAGGCAAGAAGCCACATCTGAACCCAAAGTTTGTGTAACATCCTGTTAGGGCTGCACAATAAAAATAAATACGCAATTTATGCAATTTAACTGAATAAATGTATGGTCAGTGTATTTCAGAGCGAAGCACGGCACTGTGTTGCTTTAAGGCCTCCCTGTTTTTGGCCAAATTAAAAGTTTGATTGTTAACATTTGAAAAATCAAGAAATTAAGACAGCCAGAAATATTACTCTTGTAATTTTATGGCTGAAATGCAAAAATGTAATAATATTAATTATATACAATATAATTTTCAATATCTATCTATCTATCTAGCTATCTGTCTGTCTAGAATTTTTTGTTTTAGAGTGAAATATTATAAAAGTATTGTTTTTATTTAGTAATATTTATATTTTTATTTAGTAATAATAATAAAAATGAAAGAAGCCTGGATGGACGTATACTTTATCACCTATAATATCCCACAATCATCAGTTTGGTGCCTGAACAATCAGAAAAAAAGGCAATTTATAAAGGTAACCTTGTTTCTTATGACTATTTCTACCAAGAAATAAGCATTAGAGTCAATAAATATGTGCTCGATTAGCTCTAGACCTCGCTTGAAATAGTTCTACATCATAAGTGAGGCGTTATGGCATCTTGAAAGCCACAGAAGAGCTTTCATACAAAAACGCTACCTTCTGTTTCAGACACAGCCACTACTACTACTGTTTGCAAGCTTGTGTGTTTGCAATAACAGCTCGGTGATAAACTCAGCCACTAACTTTAGTTCCTCCGCTAGCGCTGCCAGTGCTGCCCGCTGTGTTGCCACTGACTCCGCCCAGAAATCTGGCCTCCAGCAACTCCTGCCGGTGCGGGTCCAAACTGTGCAGCTCCTCCATAGCACCTGAGTGATAACACACATACACATGCACATATAGGTCACTCTAGATGTGTTTCAGCCTTGGAAAATGCTTTGCTTGTACTCACTTCATATAGGTAGACAAAAATCACACAGTGTTATTTCTAACAGTCTCCTGGGTCATGTGCTCACAAAGACAGGTACAGCACTCCCCAGAGCTTACATAGTACTCAAAACTAGATCATAAACAGGTGAAACATCAGAGCCTGTGACTTACAATCAGACACGAAAACATCCAGTCTTATCCTTCAGTTATCCATGTTATCCTGCTATGTCAAGAGATTGATCTTTGTTGTTTTTAACTTTTTCAGTGTTTTCAGTGTTCCTAGATGTTACTCTTTCCAAGCATTTTAAACACATCAGTACTTCCACACCTCAGATCTTTTATGCTTAGCACACACACAAAAACTGGGCTGTATTCATGAAACACGAGCAAAAGGAATGTGTTCAAATGCATTCATACATAAATTGTTGCAGTTTATTCAATGGGTCATCAAATCTAAGAAACAACACAAAATTATGGGAATACTGACAAAAAAGAAATAAAACTCTTATTTAAGCTTCTTCTTTGTCTAAATTCCAGCTCTGCTCATTCTGGACATTCTCAGCTCACATGTTCAAGATGTGCATCCTTTTCGATTTGTACAGGACTTGTTAAAATAATCTGTTCAATTCATTACATTAAGTAAAATAATAAACTCTATGAAAATGCTTCAACTGTCGTGAAAATGAAAAAAAGGATTTAATGCAAATAAATGTGGTGTCACGTGACAAAATTAAAGGGATACTCCACTCCAAAATGAAAATTGTGTCAATAATCACTTACCCCCATGTCGTTCCAAACCCGTAAAAGATTTGTTCGTCTTCGGAACACAATTTAAGATATTTTAGATGAAAATCGGGAGACTTGTGACTGTTCCATTGACTGCCAAGTAAATTACACTGTCAAGTAGGGCTGTGCAATTAATCGCAAAACAATCACGATTTGCGTGCATGCGATTTCTAAACCGGATAAGGCTGCGATTTTATTCATTCATTTATTTATATTTTAATTCAGAATACCGCAACGTTCTTGTGCGCATGTTTAAGGGGCCGTTCACATGTCGCGCATAAAACGCGTGGAAAACGCTAGGCGTGCCACTTTCTCCTTTTATTTCCAAAGCGTTCAGGTGCTTGCGCTCCGGAGGCATCTGCCGTTGACCTGCGCTCTCCATGAAGACGCAGAAGTTTCAGCAAAGGATACATGGATTTCCAGCACTAAAAAATCGCTTGCAGTAGTTCTGCTACTAAATTTATTTAAAAATGGGCATCCATAGCCTGGAAAAAAAATGAGCGCGTCGCACCACGTCACTTGAGCATTTGAAATAATGAACTTGAGCGCACAAAAGACGCAACAAGTGAACGTCCCCTTAGATGATAACCAATCAGAGCTCACTCAGCGCAATGCGCAAATTACGACGAAGCTGAATGGGAGAACAGAATAGGTGAACAGGAGGAAAGAACATATACAAAACATGGATGCAGGTCAGAAAAAAATGATTTGGTGCCAAGGAGAAATTCAACATCAGTCGTTTGGGAGTATTTTGGATTCAAGGGAGAGGATGTGTCACAGAGCAAGGTCATTTGCAAGACTTGTGTTTAGGTTAGGTCAGTTAATCTTAATTTATTTTATGTTGTCTGTTTTTAAGACAATTTATTACAGTTTTGTTTATCAAGCTGTTAATACTATGTTATTTCATTGTGAAATGTTTTGTTATGCACTTCTTGTGCACTGAATACATTTAGAATGTAGCATGTTTGAAAAAGCAAAAACAATTGCCAAAATCGCAAATAAAATCGCAATTGCAATATTCATTAAAAAAATAAATTAAAAAAAAAAAATAAAATAAAAATATCGCAATATGATTATTTTGTCCATATTGTACAGCCCTACTGTCAAGGTCCAGAAAAGTATGAAAAACATTGTCAGGATACTCCATCTCCATCAGTGGTTCAACCGTAACGTTATGAAGCGACAAGAAAATTCTCATTTTGGGGTGGAGTATCCCTTTAAGCGTGTCCCTGTCTGAATGTTGTTCCCATCAAAGCGTTGTTTCTCTGTAATGTTGAAGTGGGTGCTAAATATATTCACACTTAAATCACAGTGAAATTGCCTAACAAAACATTTTTCATTATATCAATAGTTTTATGATCCCATTAACTTCACACAGCATATTACAGTTGCATGAGCCAAGTCAATTTGGGCAGCTTTTCTCAGCCACATCAAACTGCAGCTGTCTTGACTATATGCTAAAGGGTGCGTTAAAGATCTTTGCAAGGAGGATGCCATCATTACGCACACCATTTTATGGTTAAAAAAGTCTAACTGAAAGAAAACATGCTTTGTTGATAAAAAAACTTGGAAACTTGGCTTATGATAATGAGAAACAAATTTAACCAGGTGAGTGAAAACTTTTGAGAGGTAGTGCATATGCGAATGGTTTTACATATAAATTAGACAGAAATACATTCTCCCAGTGTTTCATGAAAAAGCCTCATTGTCAGTCTATACAGGAGCGGTCAGTCATACGGATCTGTGAGAGCATGCACGTTAAAATGCAGTGAGGAAGACTATAGTGAAACGCTGCAGTACACCCAACACAAGAACATTAAAACTGGCATTTGAACAAAAATACCATTGTTCGCATGATTACTGTCTCTGCACAGCCACCTCATCCCTCTTTACCACCTCTCTCCCTCTGTTTTTCCTTCAATCGCCTACTTCCTCCTGCTTTTCTCCCCGTCCTCCATCCTCTATTCTCTCCTGCGTTCTCTATCTGCCCCTGAGGCGTGATGGAGCGAGTGTCGCTGTGAGGTTTCTCTGGGCGTTCTCGTCCAGGTGGGCTCCTCAGGGCTCACCCTGCTGTCATTATCTCTCTCTAATGAGCCGCCATTACGGCTCTACTCCGAGCACAGTTACCGCAGCTCAGTGCAGGAATCACAGAGGAGCTCTACCACAGGGAAATACTCATATACTGCTGAGAGTAGTCCAAAAAAAACCCCTCCATAACACTTAATTATGAGGTGAAACTTATATATTGCTGAGACTGGAGTATTACTAAATATACCTACACACAATCGCACTGTTCCAAAATATAATTGAAGATCATTTTTTAAGGCATCACAGGTGCACTTCTGATGTGAAGGCATCTTCATTATGCAGCCAAATTCTAAGGCAACATTGCATCCTTCATGGAGATTGAGAAGGACATAATGCCCTATCTATACAGTGTTGAAAATTAGTTTTGATGTTCCATGGTGGCTTGGAAGGCTGATTTAGAGGGCAACTGCATTTAAAAAGCAGTACTAAGCAAAACAGACCACTGTGTGTTGTATGCAGTTCATTTAATACTGGGAGAGTTTAAGCATTATGCTAAGCATTACAACTGAATGCATTTATTTATTTTAAATTAATTAACTTGAACAATCAGTATTTAATATGTAAAACTAAATGTGAAATATTGATGTGGTGAAATGTCTATTAAAGCAGTAAAGGCATATAATTTTTCTGCTTTATATTTTTACATATATAATTTTTTATACTTTAAAATTACATACATTTTATCATACAAGTTTATAGTCTTTTATCTATAAGACTATAATAACGGAAATGATAATCATCAATGATCTTACAGCTTAAAATGTCTACAGTTTTCAGTGACTAAACTGTCAATATGACTAAAATTAGACTAAAATACTTCTGTACGTCTGTTTTCTTGACTAAAATGCAGAGACTTTTAGTCAATTATAACAGGATAAAACTGACTAAATATGATAAAAACTAACAAAGACATTTCATACAAGACTAAGACTACATTACAAAATGACAATTTTAACAAAAATTAATAGAAACATTCAATAAGTAATTGTTAAAGATCACACATTATTTGCTGTTTGTCTCATAGTAGACTATTTTCCCCCACTACCAACCACCACAAATATATTTCAGACCCATGGGAAACCCTGACAGGGATGTATAACAAATGGTGACCACATCAGTACCAACAACAGCATGTTTAAAAGGATATACATTTCATTGATTTAGATCAAAAATATCAAAACAAGTGCAAACCAAACAAATGCTGATAGTGATTTTAAAAAAACTAACATCATTTTGCTCACTGTCTTTGAATGAACTGATGTTTTGCTGATTTTTAATAGATGTAGTCAGTTTTGCTCAAGTTTACGCAAGTCCTAGCAGAGTAGGGATGCAGCGATTAACCGGTTTCTCGATTAACCGCGCTTTAAAACGTCACGGTTAATTAATCGTAAAGGCTCCGCTACACCGAGTATTTCTGTTGCACAGAACGGAACAATTCCAACTTGCGCAAAACAAAAACAAAGTTACACTAGCGGACGGTAACACCAGCTTAAAATGTCGTTCTTATCAGAGACACTACACACATTAACTATGACAGAGGGACCAAACAGCGAAATGACTGAAGTCAATAGTGTGGTGGGAGCATTTCGGGTACATCAAGAATGACCAGAGTGTCATTTAAATATTGCCGTAAAAACTGCTGCTAAAGCGCGAATACGGCTTTAAACTGTTTTAATGCACGACCTGAAGGCAAGACTGACGCGAAGCTATGGCTTAGCTCAGCATTCTGCCCATTTCAGATCAGACAGATGAAATAGTGCAGTAAAATCACATTTATTTGAATTATCCTAATTAATTATTCAATCGTTCAAGAGAGAGAGAGAGGTGTGAACCGGTACGTCTCTCTACAAACATGAGTTTAGTTACTTCAAACAGCGATTTACCCCTCTCCTTGCTGATGAATATGATGCAGCGATTCATTATCTAAGCTATTTTTAAAAGTCGCGGGGCAGTGTTTGTGTCCTCCTGAATGTTTGTATGCGTGCGCAGCGCGATCTCCGATCTCACAAACCAAAACAATGATTTTCTCAGACCACATGTAAAATCATATGAATTATTTTAAAAAAAGTATTGAAATTAATACATATGGATGACAGTTGATTACAATAATAGTTCAGTTTATTCCTCTCATTATTAGTAGTACCCCCCGTGGAATAAAGTTAATAGACTTATATTAATAATACTTCATTAATATTATTTATTATCCCTGTTGTAGTATTATTCATAAGTCAAAAACCAACAAGATTTTTTTTCTCTACCTAAGTTCTCTACCTCAGGTCCAGAAGAAATGTAAGGAATGTACAAATTGAAAACACTAAATACTTTTGTGATCCATTTTCATTAGTTATTTTCAAAAGGGAAATACTGAGATGGATGTTTGCAGAGCAGAGGTCACCTTTGGTCACCAATGGGAGACATGGACTTTTGATTGTCTTTATTATTATTATTATTTTGTGCTGTATTGTTGGTTACGGTGTTATTTCTGTTTAAAAAGGCAGCAATAAATAACACTATTATCTAAAGAGTATCCATGTGATTTTATACATCAATAATTTTGTGAAATGGATAAATGCATAATAATCGTCATAACCGTGAAACCGTGATTATTCCTCAGACAATAATCGTACCAACAAAATCTATAATCGTTGCATCCCTATAGCAGAGTATCCACAGGCGTAGACAATCACACAAACATGATCAACTACTGTTTTACAAACGGTGTCTTAAACAGTAGGCCTATATCTGTTCAGTTGAAATTGTGTCTTATAACACTGCCCATAACAATTACTAAACTAGCAATTAACCAGAAACCACTATTGACAGTATTGATATTATTGGCCCAAACAATGAGATTTTCTTAACATCATATCATATCACTTGACATTACCAGTCTTACATAACATCTTCGTGTGTCCCCACATCAACCACAAACTAGAAAAATAAACAGCGTTTCATCCCCTCCACTGGGACTAATCTAAACCCAAGAGTCTTTCTTGCACATCAACAGAGATGCCCAAAGCACGATACCATATACTCACATTACAGAATTCACTTCCAATAATTTGCTTTATATGACAGAATTGCTCTGAAAAACAATGACCAGCTAATTCAGAGAGTGCAACGTCAAATTAAGCATGAGGTGACAGGAAGTGACTGATGGCACTGCGGAAACAGACATATATTCACACTCAATGACTCTTTTATGGAATAATGCTGCTGGACCAAACCACATACAGACAAGAGAGAATCTGATGCCACACACTCCTCCACCGGTGGGTGACACACACACACACACACACACACACACACACACACACACACACACACACACACACACACAAACACCCCTGAGACATACAGGATTACATCAGGGGACATTCGGAGACAGAAATATAAGAGAGAAATGCATACAGAATTATGGCTAGTGTCAGATTAATACAAACTAAAACAAACACAGATTCATTTCCTGTGTGTTAATGACAAGAACAGTATGGTGTAGAACAGCAATGGCTTTTTAACATCTCAACACATGGTAACATAAAATCTCCTGTACTAGCATGACTGTACTACTAATGTGGGTCTGGTCTGCAGTGACACAGAGAGCCGTGACGCTTAGATACGTTAAGAAACCTAAGAAATGTCACGTCACACGATGGGACTAAGAACACAACATTCACAGCCGCAAACTACAGACCAGTGGAAAAACCTGTAAAATGAACATAAAAAGTGTGATCTAAACAACTTTACAGTTCAAATAATTCATGTTTTGACTAAACAAATTTTTTTTTTTCCATCCTTACATCCCTAAAGAAAGTTAAAGAGTCAATTATATTGACTATAAAAACTTTTGTTATGAAAATTATGACTATTTTCACTCACAAAATTATGAGTGAAAATGCAAATTCGCTCTCTGACAGTAGGTGGCGCATATGGAAGAGCAGAAATAGAGTCAGAGGCCATTCACAAAGAACACTTTAATGCTCTGAAAAACAAGCAATGGTCACAGATGGCAGTTTACACAGAAAACCTAAGGAAAAGTAGCACAGTGAAATGGAAAAATGCATTCAGTGTGAATGATCCCCTACCCCGCTGACCTCTGGGCACAAAGCAGCACTGCGCTTATAAACACCACTGTATTAGGTAGGTAGGACAAAAATAAAAGTCCATCATAACTTTTTGAAAGACAGTCAGTTCCCCTCAGAGATACAGTCATGTAGTTCAAAGTTGTGCGTAAAAGGATTGTTCCCACAAAAATGAAAATACGGTTATCATTTGTATGCAAATTACTCTGGATTTATTTGTATATTTACACAATTTTCATGAATGAAGCTAGGACTGCACGATTAATCAAAATTAAATAAAGGCAATAAATTGTGATTAGGCATAAGCTGTGATTGTCATTTGTATCTTTCAATGAAGCACGGTACTGTAATCAGAAGTAAATCTCATCCGAAGGCCAGAGGGCAATCTCGCGTGGAAACTCCAAATACGCCCCGCAGAAGAAACCCAGCAAATGCCTATCGCTGAAGCTGAATAAACAGATGATTTAACTGCTTTCATTGATTCAACATGACTAATAAACACACGAGTACGACAATATGGTTTATTTAAGAGTTTGTCTTATTATAATTTTTATTATATTAAAGTATATAATAGAGCCCAACTGATATATCATTTTGCCGATTTTATCGGCTGATATGAGCCTGTCGCAGATAGGGCTGGGTATCGAGTTCGATACTTTTTAGGCACCGACCGAATTGCCTCGATACCACCGAGTATCGAAAAACGTCTTGTCGTTCGGTACCAAATTTCGATACCTAAGGGGTTAATCTCATCAACGTCAGTGAGGCAATAAGCCTGCAACACTAGGTGTGTTTGACTAGAAGCGACACGGCGCAGATCGACCAGTGTTTGACATCCGCGAGAGCGATTCGAAAGCGTACGGAGCAGTTTGCTCTCTATATCGCGCGGTTGTGTTTACACACAGACTGAAGCGCGTGTTACGCTTGCGGTCATTTCAGCGTCTGCTGTCTAAATGAGGTCATAAACACATGAACAACATCTCCTGAACTGCACTGAGAGTCACTTCATGAGCATTTTACCATTTGATTTGAGTAAAACTAGCGTCATATTATACACACACAGAACTGTAAAGGTATTCACGGCAACCCATCAAAATAAAAGTTCGGTTTAACTTGGAAGACATTGCGGCAGAAATATATTAATATTGTTCAACAGTGTGTACATACTGCTACTACTAGGCTACTATTTAAATGATTAAAACTATTTTTTAAAAGTAAAGATCACACAACATTTCTTCAATGTTTTAATTTTATAGTAAAATTTAGTTTGCCAAAATAAATAAAGTTTGATTTTTCAATCATTTAAAAGATAAATGAAATTAATGTTTTATGCCGTCATTTGAAAACCAGATACAGAACACAGAATTTCTGAGGAAAAATAAAACATTTCATAAAGTTATTTTAAGAATAAATTTGAATAAACCAAGTAGTTTTTATGAATAAATAATGAAATATGAAATAATTAGACATACTACAACACAGAATTTAATAACAATAAAACATATGGTGAAAGAAAATAAAACACCCACTTACGAAAGTGGATAAAGATTTTAAATTTCTTGAAGTCTTTAACAACCTAGAATAAATGAATAGAAATGATGATTCTGTCTGAGCTATGTGTTTTAAAACAAACACGCACAAGTGTAAACTGAAAACTATTTGAGCTTTATTAAAATTATTTGCACTGATTTATTGTGTTGGACATATTTTGTTCCTTTGTGCAATGGCTCAGGAGATGAGTCTTTGAGTCTGTATCAATGTCAACAAGCTGAAAAAAATTAACCCAAAGTTTTTTGAGATAATGTAATCTTGTTAAAACTGATTTCATAAAATTGGTATCGGAAAAAGTATCGTTCAGGAACCGGTATCGAACTCAAGGTATCGGTATCGGTATCGATATCGAAAATTTTTGAACGATACCCAGCCCTAGTCGCAGATATATCGGTATTGGCGAATATGCCGCCGATATGAACTTTTTTTTTTTTTTTACAGAACATATAGACCTTTTTCCTGAGTAAATGATCGCGGCGTATGTTTCCACATTTCTTATTAGCATCTTCCATTTACTGCTGTCTCGTTCGTATTTGGCCAGTTTGGAGAAAGCCTCACCAATACAAACCTGACCAGCCGGGCGTTTGCGATCAAGTGAACTTGAAGACACTTTACAAACGCGGATGGGTGACATGAACGGAAATGATTCCAGATCGGCGATGTAGTATTTGGTTTCCCAACAAGGTCCATCGCTCATCACAAAATAAATTAGCTGAATGCAGAATAAACTGTATTTTCCTGCGCTCAAACCTGCCAGTCTAAAGGAAACGCCGTGTATGGCGTTTGAGGTAATTTGTGAATTAGCACACATTTATAGTCTAAATAAAACAGTTTGCAACTGTTACTATTATTACACTTGTATACAAAACTTTGTATTATGCTTGTTATAGAGTGTGTGACGTCACGTGCACTACCGCCGGTGGCAATAGACAACCGCGGTGACAACCGACTACCGCGGTGACGCAGTGATGCTTGTTCATAGAGTTTATGTTTAAACAGCCACAATAAAACATTTATTGCAACTGTGTAAATGATAACTGTTCTGGAGAGACTCCCACCCACTCAGGCACTAAATTAAATGAGAGCAGACGCAGACTGTGTTAGTATTACTTGCTTCATAAATATGAAAGATTATTTAATCAGTGTCCCTTTGACAGAGAGAAAACAACTTCGTGACACTGTAGCACCATGTCACAATATAATACAAAGAACATCTTAATCCTAATAGTTTCAGACCATCACATTTCTTCTAAACATACAATGGCCGCAAAAAGAATTTGGACAGTCAAGTCATTTTTAAAATGTCTGAATGTTACTGCATTAGATATAAAACACCAAAGCAAAGACAGGTAGTAAGATGCTTTAAGTAACATTTCACAAAGCAGTTTCTCAGTAATGTTAACTAAACATTCTGCTCAAAATTAAGGAAAAAATTAACACTGTGTTAGTCGTGTTATGTTGATAGTTAATGTGAGAGTCTGCTAGAAGGACACCTGTGTGAATCTGAGGAAAACTGCTGCCTAGTCCTGAGAGCTTCAGTATTATAATGTTTTATTATAAAGAGGTTCAGTACTATAATGGCTGCGTGTACATGCAACCTAATAATGAGTTAATAATCAGATTAGGGATGTCAGCGATTAATCGGCAATCAATTAATCGCAGAAATTTATCGCAGATGAATCACCTTCGATAATGAAAGCGATATTGCGTAGCTTGTCAGTAAACTACGGCTTCGTGTATTAAATGCTGCTCCATTTGAAAACAGGTGATGGGGATTTACCGCTAATCAAGGAACCGGCTTTACTGACCAGATGCACATGCATATCGCATGAGATATATCGCCCAGCCCTAGAACAGATCGCGTGACAGACACAGTGATGATGCTCGTATGTATTTGCAGTAAACAAGCCGCGGTTAAGACAATTTCTGATGGCTGTACACTCCGCTGTGATGTGACCCTGTTGCCCTCACACACACACACACACACGACGTGTTATGCGCAAAACTCTGCATTTGAACAGTCAATAGCAAATACTTGAACTAATAACAAAACATACTCACAGTTGCTGATTCAGAAGTACCAGATTGTCATAACACAGTCAGAATTTACCTTTTTTTTTTAGAAAGAGCCTTCGTGCATAGCCAGCCTTGTACTCTACTAGGTTCACAAAACTGTCATCTATAAAATGCGTTGCACAAATTTGAACATTTGGGTTGTGCTGTAAACAAATCTTAACCAATGATTTAATTGCATCTACTTTCTGAAGGCCAAAAAAAGTGCTTTCGCGTTCGCATAGAAACACACAGCATCTCCCTGACATGGCTGCATCAACACTAGGGATGTAACGGTATGAAAATTTCTTATCACGATTATAGTGACCAAAATTATCACGGTTATCAGTATTATCGTGGTATTGTTAAAATGTGCTGGAGATGTTCAAAATGTACCGACACATAGGCTAAATCACTTCAAGTTTTATATTTAAAATTCAACAAACAACAAATAAAATGATTTTTGTTTGCATAATCACTAAAACAATAACGTTACCAGTGATGTTCGGATTTTAAATGACAATTTGACTGACAACAATTTAATAGCATGTAGGCCTATATCTAATGTAAATGTTCAAATAAAGCTTTGAAAAAGTTTCACTAAAAGGTAAACCTCACATTTCAGCCTTTAAATAAAGAAGGATTAAGTCAAAATGATTATTGATTAATAAATGACTATATGTGTTTTATCTGCTCCATAAATAATTCTAGATAACTTATCTGAATTGTTTAAATATGTAGAATCCACATAAGCTTGTTTTTCCATCAACCAGTCAAAATTTACAGCAGGGCATGCAAATTCGGTCCGTTTTTGGCCAGACAGAAACTTCACGCAGACTGAATATAAGTCTCTGTAAATCCACTCACTGACACGTGGGGCTTATGGTAAAGCTGAATTACAGCTATGAACTCTGTGAAGAAAGTAGTATTGCGATTAAGAACACTTCCTTTAGGTATGGAGCGAAGATGAAAACAAAATGCCATCGAATCGTTTCTGAAGACAGTCAGAACCTTCAAAGGTACATTCATATAATTAATTCATTCATATATTCATTTGTAAAATTCCCTCAGCACTCTTTTAAAACCTCCAAGCTTTTCCACCCTAGTTTCACTCAAAACGAAACTACTCTGCATGCTGTGCGCACGTGAAACTGTTTCTTAAAACTGTGCGTTATGCTGGACAGTATTTATTTATCGTGAGTTGTTCAAATCGCTGTAATCGAATATGGTTTTAATGATAATTAAAATATGAAACGGTAATACTAACCGTGGGGAATTTTACCATGATTTATCGTAAAACCGGTAATCGTTACATCCCTAAACAACACTACTAAACTTACAATTAAACACAATTAAACTTTCTGAATGCACAGTTATGGTGGATTCTATTGGACTTACAAAAATCGTGTGATGTTCATTCAAATGATTTTAGTTAGAATAAAATAGATGTGTTAGATAATTTAATATTTACTTTTTTTCAATCATTTTATTTTTATATTTATATTATTAAATGCTTAAGCTTAATTATTGTTTAGAGAAAAGTAGAATGATGGGAAGTAGACATTTGTTACCAAAAAAAAAAAAAAACAGCAGCAGAATAAGTAGACTTTTCTAGCAAATTTTACTATTATTTTATCAACAAAATGTCAATAAGAGTCAACGTTCACACTGACAACATAATTAGGATTAGGATCAATTTTGTGTCTGTTGCAATGACATTCAGACAGTTTGAGTAAAACTTGTCTAAGTATAGTGGCTAATTTAACTATACTGGAAACTATTGAATAAGAACACAGAATAACTGAATTGTAATGAATAAAGACACTACTATATCTTCCACAGAGCTGTTTTAGTTGAAACTCAAGTTGTAATTCAAACTGAATTTATTGATTCCTAACGGAAGAATTTTGCAACATGGATGCGGTTTTTAGTGTTCACTACTGTAAACTTTGACACAACTGTACTGTATAAACAAAAGTGACTTGCCCACTATCAGATCAGCTTTTCAGCTGTGAATTGTGTGTTACTGTAAAACACGTTGTGTAATGTTATGCTGTGATCGGGACTGAAACAACAGCATAAAAGAAGCAGGCAGCTCTCTGTAGCAGACACTGCTGTATGAAACTCTTGCTGGCAGCGTAGTGTCTGGCTGCAGCCTTTTAACCAGGCTTATCCCTCTCTCTCTGGAGGACCAAGAGCCAACATGGATGCCCAGCACATTCCCACTGACACAAAATGGCAGTGCAAAGATCAGTGGTGTTATCAGGCCAGGACACAGACAGGACTACAGGGGAGCTTTATCATTAGAGTTCGTAATGGAGGCCGACGAGAGAAGGTGAGGCTATTTTGAGCAGCCTCAGACTCAGTGGATGTGTTTCAAGAGTGCTAAATAATCCATTTATACTTCAAAAACAACACATCTGGGAGATACAGCTCGAGTAAACAGATGCGGCTTAATAGCATCACCCAGGCTTGATAAATTACATTTCCACATCTAAGACCGAAAATAAAGAAGTCATAATTCAAACACAAAACCGTGTAAAGGACAGGACTAGGATATTTAATACTCCATTCTACCTCTTGCTCTTTGTCCTTTATACACTCTCTGGTGAAGAGGCATCATTTTTTTGACATTCTGCATGGGTATCCTGCTCTCAGGCCCCTGCACATGCACCCGGGTGAACCCTTACAATGCAGGGATGTCATTTTAGCTCTCTGCTCCTCACAGGCACAGTGTCCACCTGTTTCTGACACATACTTACGCTGTCAATCAAAAGCACCTACTTTGGGTTTTATGCCATAACTTTCACTATGCTGTATGTGAAAAATTTATTATTCATTCATAATTATTTATATTCTTATTTGCATTATTATAGATACAATTAAATAAATATAAATCAATAAAAATAAATTATATTTTATATATATATTTTACCCTAATAATTCAATAATCAACTCTGCATGTTCTCAGTGCTACAGCAGCGTGCTTGTTTGCAATCTCTATTCTTGCAGTTAAACACCTCTTTAGAGGTTCTCACCTAAACATCTCCCTGGGGGAATATCACTTATCTTTAGTCTCTTTGCAATGAAAACAACACATGCAGAACCAACAGCACTGAAAGAGTCCAGCAAAATGATCTCCTTTTTAGGCATGTTGACAGACACAGACATTAGTATTAGGATGTAATGCTCGGTGACAGGATGAAAGGTCAGTTGTGCGTACTGACACAAGTTGACAACTGGCCAACAACTCCAATAATATCCTAAATGCCATATGTGTGGAAGTGGACGACACCTTAACATGGGAACAATGCCAAATTTACACCCATTACAGCAAGACCAAGGCCAAACTGTGAGAATAACACCTCGGTGTGACTGTATGTGTTTTATAGATTCAGTGTGCTTTAATACACACGAGCATGGAAACACGCACTGCAATAAAATCCAACGTCCAACAACAATTAACAAGTAGATTCACAAGAAAAGTTAATAAAACCCACGACGAAAAACAAAACAAATCCATTTTGCTCCTTGAGCGACCCTGTTTGCCATCATGAACCAGAGTGTCCAAGCCTCACTCCTGCACACTAAAACCTCAAATCTTACTTCAAAATGATCAGTTTCCAGCGTAATCTTAAAATGCGATATCAAGTCGCCAATGCATGTTTTCAAACAGTAAATAACAAGTTGGCGTTTTCTTTATTTCTTATTTTGACTTGCTGGAGCTCATACTGAGCAGTTGCACTGTAGTACAGTATGAGCTTATGATGCTAATTAGCCAAAAGCTAAAATGCTACAAGGCTAGTCTCTAACGGAATGAGGTTTCCATGCTAACCAGCTGCGAAGCTAAAATGCTAGCACGTTAGCCAGTTAGACGCTACTTTTACCATTAGTTTTGACAGCGCAAGCTAGGCGGCTAACTAGCCAGGAAAACCAACACGCTGCCATGCTAAAATGCTAACATGCTTGTCAGCCAATACAAAACTAGCAGATTAGCTAGTATAGCTAAAAAGCTAACCCGACCGACTGCTAACCTCATACTGTAACTCGCAACCCAAGTCGGTCGAGTCATTTTAACCTAATATTAACTCCACTGGCGGAACCCTCCACCAAAACTCTTCCACTATCCAAAACTAGAAACTTAAGGGAATAAAATAAGCACACTTTACCTTCTTTGGCTGGTGCGAGCGGCGCGCGGTGCTTGAGAATACGGCGCCGGGGAGCCGCCGCTGCTGCTGCTGCTGCTGCTGGAGCTAAGATGGCGCCCCCTCCAAACTTCCACTGCTACTTTGCGCACTCATCCAGCCACTTTAGAGAACCATAGAACAAAACATCAATCAGCTGTCCACGCAAACGACATCAGACAAAATGTGGGAGGTTAAGTGAATGATGTTTTTTTTCATCGGGGAGAGGAGGGGCTGTCAACACTTGGGACAGACACACAAACCTTCATCGCCCTCTGCAGTGCGTCTAGAAGCGCTTGCTACTGCTACTGAGGAGGATAAAGATGAAATGAAGACATGAAGCTGCTCTCTTAAAACACTATCTATCGCGATACTTGACACTCATCCCATGGAAATGAGATGTTGGGAGAGACTTCGGGAGCCACTCAGACATTACTGTCCCATCAGTCGGTTGGTTATGCCTATATGGTAAACATACAGTGTTGGCTAAAATTATTAGAACACTAGTATTTTCACCAACTAAAAATGGTTTTAAGTCAGTTATTTCTATCTTTTGCTGTAGTGTGTCAGTAGGAAATATCAGTTTACATTTCCTAACATTAATTTTGCCATTAATTGTAATAATCAAATGAGATTTTTGTCTGACAACAGCCAGTGCCCCACACAGAGATCTGATTTGATCATCATCCAGTTCGTCTGGAATGACATGAAGAAACAGAACAAACTGAGACAGACTAAATCCAGAAGAACTGTGGCAACGTCTCCAAGATGCTTCAAGAAACCTACCTGCAAAGCTTCCTGAAAAACTATTTGCAAGTGGACCGAGGGCAAAAGCTGCTTTAAATGCAAAGGTTGATTTAATTTAGTTAATAGAAGTTAATGGATAAAGAAAATCTATTTATGACATTATTTTTGACAGCATCCTCATTTTACAGCATTTTTACACAAGTGCCTAAAACTTTTAACAGTAGGCCTATTGCAGCTCTGCAGGTAGGTTTCTTGAAGCGTCTTGGAGACGTTGCCACAGTTCTTCTGGATGTAGTCTGTCTCAGTTTGTTCTGTTTCTTCATGTCATTCCAGACAGACTGGATGATGACCAGATCAGATCTCTGTGTGGAGCACTGGCTGTTGTCAGACAAAAATCTCACTGGATTATTGCAATTAATGGTAAACTGAATGTTTGGAAATGTAAACTGATATTTCCTACTGACACACTACAGCAAAAGATATAAATAACTGACTTAAAACCATTTTTTAGCTGGTGAAAATGCTAGTGTTCAAATAATTCTGGCCATCACTGTATGGCTATAAATTGACAGACAGATTTGCATCAGTATCAAGGTAAAAATTAAATCCCATACAATCTTTTTAAGCTATATAATTTATACAATCAGTGTTGGGGTATAACATTACAAGTAACACAAGTTAATTAATCAGATCACTTTTTTAAGTAATTAGTAAATTAAGGCATTACTTTTTAATTTAGAAGGAAATATCTGAGTTACTTTTTTCAAATACTAAGTAACGCCAGTTCCTTTGTTTCCCATGTCTTGACTGACAGCTCTCGTGTTGCCATGTTGAGAGAGATCGGAAGTGAGTGCAGAGCCCATTGTGTGAGCTGTGTGAACATGATGTTGGAGTTCTAGATTAAATGGGACCCTGGACCACAAACCCAGTCATAAGGGTCAATTTTTTGAAATTGAGATTTATACATCATCGAAAAGCTGAATAAATAAGCTTCCCATTGATGTGTGGTGTGTTAGGATAGGACAATATTTGGCTGAGATACACCCATTTTAAAATCTGGAATCTGAGGGTGCAAAAAAAAAATCAAAATACTGAGAAAATCACCTTTAAAGTTGTCCAAATTAAGTTCTTAGCAATGCATATTACTAATCAAAAATTAAATATTGATATATTTACGGTAGGAAATTTACAAAATATCTTCATGGAACATGATCTTTACTTAATATCCTAATGATTTTTCGCATAAAAGAAAAATCAATAATTTTGACCCATACAATGTATTATTGGTTTTTGCTACAAATATACCCGATGCTACTTATGACTGGTTTTGTGCTCCAGGGTTACAAATGTGAACTTGTATTTACTAATCTCACCTGCACAAAAAACAGATTCAGTATTCCTCAAAATGAATAAAAACAGTCAAATGCAAACTCAGAATTTTAACCTATACAAACCTGCAATAGCCTAATTAAATATGTGAAATAAGACAAATATCATTTACGTATTTAATCCCATTTTATTAACCAATGTCTTTGCTACTGACCTTCGATGATCCAATTCAGTCATAAGCAAAAAATGACATTTGTGTTTCATTTTTGTTATTGCTGAATAGTGTTGAACTTTCTTCTCCTACGTCATATCAAAGTGGTCATATTCTTCATGCAATTTAATTTGAGCTTCACCCTCTACTGTACAGACGTGAATTTGCATTTTCTTCAGATTGAGGCGTATTCATTTCACTTTTTTTGTGAAAGGGCTATAAACTGTTTTATATTAAAAACAAATAAGCAAGCCCTGCCCAGATTTAAGAAGTAACTCAAAAGTAACGTAACGCATTACTTTCCATAAAAAGTAACTAAGTTATGTTATTAGTTACTTTTTTAGGGGGGTAATGCAATATTGTATTGCATTACTTTTAAAACTTTCCCCAACCCTGCAGACAATAACATATACTCCGTGTTTGGGAGTAACTAGTTACGGAATTTAATTACAAAATAATAAGGTTACACTTTATTTTAAGGTGTCCTTGTTACAGTGTAATTATACATGTACTGAGTAATATTAATTAACTACATGTACTTACTATATGGTTAGGGTTAGAATTAGGGTTTGATTTAGGGTTACTTGCATGTAATTATGCATAATTTCTTTTTATTATAAAAGGAAGTACATGTAACGTGTAACAAGGACACCTTAAAACAGTGTCACCCAAAACAGATGTAACTGTAATCTGTTACAGTTACTGAGAAAAAATGTGCAATTACATTACAGTTACTTATGAAAATGTTACATATTACAAAGGGGGTTACATCTGAATATTTTCACACAAACAGATTTAATTCATTTCTTTCCCAAATTGCATTGACTGCAATATGAGACACCAATGTTTCCAATGTAACGTAATCTTCAAATGTGATATCAAGTCGCCAGGTATCACATTTTCTATTTGGGTTTGTATGATTTATTTTTGTTTTTTTAAGATTAAAGGTGGGGTAAGTGATTTCTGGAAGCCAATGTTGATATTTGAAATCACCAAAACAAACACGCCCCTATTTTGATATCTCCGCCCCACACATACGTAGCCTACGCAACCAGGAAACGGTTAGTTCTGTGAAACAAAGCAAAACCAATGTTACACCTTGTCTACACCGGACATGAGCGGCGCGACAAAATACTAGGCTTATAGAAGTCATTATAATCAGTGATACTGTCTACACTGGATGCTGTGCAGCGAGACAAATCTC
>JAFVLL020031103.1:0-13251 GCA_021397915.2 Tor tambroides
TATTTAACTTCATCTATCCCCGGCCCTGCAAACAGGATTACTGGTACTTATCTGAAATGAAAGTGCATCTTTGACGCACTGTAATAACAGGGAGTGGAAAATCCAGTCCATCTCAATAAAGCTGAAACTAATTCATTAGAATGGCTGTCTGCGAGGAGTGTTTTTTGATTCCGCCGTGCGGCGCGTGGCTTGGGCCCGCCACGCCAGCGCTTCTCCTGTCTCAACCCCCCGCAGACCTTCCCTGGAGCAAATAATAAAGGCGATGATGAGGGCCATTTGTGTGATGTGCCATGACCTGAGATGGGGAAAGGGGCTGTGGAAAAGATCACAGCAGCTGCATCAACAGCCATGTGCGTCAGGCCTCTTCAAAGGCCGCTGCTAAAAGGCCAAGCTGAACGCAAACAAGACTATCAAACTCTGCAACTTCTCCAGAGATGCTCGGGAAAAAAGAGTGACGAGAAAGAGGGAGGGAGGAACCGTGTCGTCCGTGCCTCCTGTTCCATAATGGAATAGAAACACAGGGGCCCTGTTTGGTCGCCAAACACAATTAACAGGGTTTCTTCACCCACATCAATACTGCTATTTGCATAGTGTATTGATCTGAGGTCCTTATAATCACAAAATGTTAAGTGCACCAATTAATTCTCAATCTGTTTGTGCCCTTGTCTGTTCGCCAGGAGCTCTGAAGGTCAGCTCGAAAATGAACTGCTCTTTGATTTCCCTCCCTTTTTTTTTTTTTAGTTAGACAATGCCATTCTCTTTGAAACAGCCGAAAAAGCCCATCCCAGCTTTTTCATTATCATTCCTTGTGAGTACAGGCTAAAGTGTTTGAAATCTTGCGATCTGATTTGTCCTTTTAAACAAGGTGTTTCTTCCCTCGATCACTAATAGGCCTCCGTTCCTTCTCTCTCAGCCAGGCCTTGGCTTTTTATAGTCTGAAAGCCCCAATATCTACCTCATATTGTCTAATAAGTCTATGACAGAGCATTTCACTCTTGATTCATACCCTTAACGGCATGAGTCCAATGCCGCAAAACGTTCTGTCTGGCCTTGTTACAGCACTATGGAACATGACCTTGTGCTTGCTCCTCTATTTGAGTTGATCGTAGCAATATGTTAGCAGCTGCTCCCATTCTCTTGTTTGTGACATCTCAATCCATTGGGAGAACGAAGTCTGCGTCTGCATGTGAGCATTGTGTATGTGAACATACCTTTCACTTCTCATAACAGGTACTGCAGATTTTCATTATCTTTGAATAAAATTCTATCTAAAGAATGCTTGAGGTTAGAGGTGAGCTGTGATGCAATACATCCTCTCTCCCTATACGACTGAGAATTAGCTCTTTTTGATCTAGCTCCTTTAAACGTTTGTTAATATACAAATATGCACAGAGAGGAAGATGCATAGCATCCTTTGTACACTTTTGCGCTTCCATGTCTACTTAGTCCTCTGGTTTGCAAGATCTGTTTGTGCTGCAGATGTGAAGAGAGGTGGCAATTGAATTTGCAGCTCAATGGTTCTCACTTGTATCGCACATTTGTGTATGAGATTGGCAGTGCATAGCCAACTGATACAGCTATATAGCATAAGCAAAAGATTCTCGAGTGTTCTTGGTGCTGTCACGTGTCTTCACATGTCAGGCACGGTTGTGGTGCTCTGCTTGGCCCATTCTCTCATTCTCCATCAATGTGGCAGTCACCGGTTACGGCCAAGTGACAAATGAGCTCGCCTTCAGCGAAAGATGAATTTCAATCCACTACACCTGTGCCACCTCACCAAATGAAAGGCCTGATTGCCTGCTATTGCGTATTTGAAATGCTTAATTCCTCCATTAAAAAACCTATTTACATGAATTAGGGACAATTAGCGTTTTCAGACCCATTTCGGCTTTGTTCGCCCTGTCCATTAACCTTTAAAAGTGTCGGCTGCCAGACGCAAGAAAAGCCCCGTGATCTGATTTGAGCTGACCCCCCACGTTGGGTGCCTGGATGGACCCTTTTCATCTCGCCTGCGCTGATGAGAAGGAGCTGGCCTTGCTTCTCAGATTTGCCTCAATTACACATAATCAACAAAAGCAATTCAGACAGGAGTGAAAAAGAAAAAAATATGCCTTGAAAGAAGAGGTCTGTTAGAGATGGACAGGGCAGAGCTGCTCTACTAAAAAGCCAGACGCCTTCCTTTTTGGCTTTCCATATGGATTCAGATGAATTCAGGAAGAGGTAAAGAAGGCGCAACTAAAAGGAAAGGTGACTTAAGATTTAATGAGCACATAGATAATGAGCTCACATGAGATGCATTAATTGCTTTACTACAGGTTTCTTTCATGCTTGCATTGCAAGTGAAATCAACTCAACTCCATTGAGGCCATTTATACCCAGCCACCGGTCTTCATCTGCTGCCCTTCTGCCCATCCACAAATTGCACTCTCTGACCCCAGTTGCTCATACACAGAAAGAGCCCTCTCTGCAAGAATCGATTAGACTGAACGATTCAAAATGTCATGGTTTTTTACGAGAGGGTTACAGAGCTGAAAATTATTATTTTTATTCTCACTTCAAGTTCATGAAATCAAAAATGGTGAGCAATAGTCCTGCTCTTTCTAGTACCTTATTCAAAAGGCTTTCCAAGGGTTCAGACTTTAAACGCAGGTGCCATGTAAGTGTTGTATGAAAATATTTCCACTTTTTTTATTGGTGGGTAGTTGGTTCAAAAGAGGTTGAGGCTACAGGATCAAAGCAGAATGCTGGTTGCTCAGAGCAAGCAGAGAAGAAAGCAGAAAGAGTGGGCTTCGTCAAAACTACAAGTCCTTGAAAAGAGATATAACTGATGCTGTTGTTTACCCTGTGCTTAAGAGAGCTCACAAATGTAAAAGTGTTTTTATACACTACCGTTCAAAAGTTTGGGGTGAGTTGATCAAAAATGACAGTGAAAACATTTATGTTACAAAAGATTTCTGTTTCTAGAAAACGCTGATCTTTTGAACATTCTGTTAATCGAAGAATAAAAAAGAAAAAAAAATTATGACAAAAATATTGAGTAGGACAACTGTTTTCAACATTGATGATAATAATAAATGCTTCATGAGTACCAAATCAGCATTATTAGAATGATTTCTGAAGGATCACGTGACACTGAATACTGGAGTAATGATTTACTTTATTTTTATTTTAAAACATATTACAATAGAAAATAGTTATTTTAAATTGTAACATAATAAGATTTTACAATAGTAGTACTGTATTTTTGATCAGATTAATGTAGATACTTTTTCCAAAAATGTATAGACCCTTCAACCTTTGAACGTACTATACTATCACTATATTCATATATATAAATACATACATAATATTTTACTATTTCAATTATCTTTTGTCTCTCATAATTGCTAACAGCTGAACACCAGCTGCTAACCTGACTTCTCTGCTCTTGAAGATGACCACAACATGCTAGATGTGGCCTGTCCAAAAATATTGTAGTCATGAAGATGATTTGAAAGCATATAGAAACTAGAGGCACTATTTTCACTTAGGGAGTCTTAAAATATTTGCCACGTGAATCAACAAAAAAACTGAAATACAAACCCAAGAGTCCAAATGACTAAAATGTGACTAAGACTATTAAGCATTTTCGTCTCAAGATAAAGACTAAGACTAAATCAAAATTGCCTGCCAAAATTAACACTGATTTTAGGAATTTAATGTTCCAAAGTTGCATTTTGCTCTTATTTTAGTGTTTTCTGTTTTATTCCAATTAATTAACAGCATGAGCATGTTGCTGTTGCTCTCAGCTTGTGTATTCACAGGGGTAATCTGAACAAGGCACCATCCTTAATTCTAACCCAATTACATCTTTCTTGACATTATATCCATATTTAATGGAGCTATATTCCCCCCCATCCCAAACCGAAGAGAAAAAAGCGAGAGATCAGAGATTAGTTTGGCGCTAATGTAAACTGGTGGATTTATTGTGAGGGCGTTTAAATCTTTCAAAGAGAATGGGAAATGATGAGGAGTATGGTATCGCTATAACTTCAGGCTTACTCAAAGAATGGTGCAGCCTTTTTAAGTGTCAACTCCTTTTGTTCCTTTTTGTTTTACTGCAAAGTTTTAAAACAGCCCTAAGACCTGACTTGAATATTATCTGCATTTTCAAACCTAAACATATTAAATATTCCCCTCTTTGATCACAACAAATGTGTTTTTACTTTTCTCACTGTGGTTTACTGTAGTTTATTTCTCTCTGGAGTATCTGACAAATTGAAAACAACAAAGAACTTAAAACAACACTGCAACTGCACACAAACAACATCGGTTGATTTGGGGGAACTGTTTACCTCTCTGTAAAACACAGAAAGACCCCCTGGTGCAACTAGAATACATGCTGATAATCTACCCAGACACGGCTGACAATCATCATGTTGGTATGATTGGTACATAGTTATATAATCTAGATATTCACACAGCTTAATGTTCTCATTTTAAAACACATTGCTGTATGTCAATTGTTACAATGTGCAACAATTCCCAGAATCAACCTAGTGAGGAAAAACAACTTCAAACAATGAATACATGGATTCATTATGAATAAATATGACTATTTATGTAATGCTAATGCACTGGAGTGAAGGAGTTAAACCCTATCACACTCATAAGTGGTACTTCTGCACATTCAAATCCTCCTCTCACATGACTTTTGATATAAATGACCTGGTATTGCTGCTGGCATGTGGTAAAGTGGGTCTGTCTTTTTGCTGGCAGTAGTGCTGGTGGATGTGAGCTTCTTCTGAACATCTGCTCTCTGGGTAATGGACACTGAATCTACTAGTCCTAAAGTGGTCACAGTGAATTCTGCTGTCACGACTACCACGACTACAGAGCTTGTATCCTACACTCTTAAAAATAAGTTTCTTTATTGGCGTCAATGGTTCCATGAAGAACCTTTAACATCCATTGAACATTTCCATTCCACAAAATGTTCCTTATAGTGGAAAAGGGTTCTTCTGATTACTGAAATATCCTTTGAACTAAAAAAAAATGGGTCTTTTAAGAACTGTTCTTGGAGAGGTTCTTTGGGGAGGTTCTATTGAAAAAAAAAACCTTGCTGGAACATTTATTTTTAACAGTGTAAAGCAAAAGTTGAAACTGATTTATAAAAAAAGAACCAAATGAAAAGCGCAATTTGCTTGTAAATCGGACTACACAGGTTAAACTATGTATAAGTTCTCAAACTGAATTAACAAGTTTGTTTATGGGCATAGCTTAAAAATTTCCAGAAATGACACACAGGTTGCAAAAATGTTTCCTGTATTGCTTTTCAGCAGCAGTGTTACTCATGGGATGCTAAATTTAACAATCAAAGAAAAAAAATTCTAGCAAATATAAAAATGCACTGCAGAAAATTAAAAAAAATCGTTGAGCTCTGACAAATGAAATATAGTTTCTCTTTTGAACTTTCTGTTAGAAAATGTTATGGACTTTTATGAGTGTTTTATGGTCAAGTAGAACCTATTTGATCACCCACAAGGATATGACTTGGTCATGGCCTCTCAAGACACTTTTTCGACTGGGCTTTTCTCTGAAGTAGTCCTTGTAATGGAGCTGGATTTATCACAGGCCTCTATTAAATGCCCCAATTACTATAAGGGTGACAGCAGTGATTTTCCTATGATAGAAGGTCTGATGCTCGATTTCATTAGAGCGCCCCTCTCCATCCTCTTCAGCAACCCTGCAGGTGCCCTCAACTATTGTGCCGAAACTAACCCCCCCACCCCCACCCCCGCCAACTCTGGTCAGCGCACCCTCTCCACACAATGCCTGCAAAACAAGAATTAAGTGCTCGAAAAGAAATTGATTCATAGCAACAGAAACGTGTCAAATGACCTTTCCAACGCTCATTACACATGGCGTGCATCAGGCCGCAAGAATGTTCCCGTTCTTCGGACCTTTTGTCTCGCTTGCTCTTCTTCTCGCCACTCGGCCTTCTCCAGGGAAATGGTAATTAATTGAAATCATTTCCATGTGTAAGGTTGCCCAAGTCCCTCCTTACACTGTGTCAATGGGTCGATAGGTATTTGGAGCATACAGTGCACACAGGTGATAAGAACTCAAGTCACACTGTGTTAAATGATTGCCAAAGCAGCAAGTGAGAGAGAGGGGAAAAAAACGAATCAGATTCAAGGGCAGAGGAGTTTGCGGAGAGGGAACGAGGGATGAGGAAGAGGGGGGGGTGAGCAGTCCTCTGTGGATGACATTCTGGCAGCAGGGGCTGATGGTCAGCACCCGCAAAATTGAAATATTTCAGGTGATTCAAGGCTGGCCACATTTCTCACTCCTTTTTCCTCTCGCTCTCTCGCTTTCAATTATCAAAAGGTTGTCTGTGGGAATCAAACAGTCTCCTTGGGGGAGTTCATGCGTGCGTCCCGGCACTGTCCTCGGCGCTCGAAGACGAGGGGCCACTCGTGTCCCGCCGCCTGCCAAAGAGCACTGTATCTTTAAGAGGCCTGTTACATGCTGTTGATTAGTTTTGCTGAGTGGGTATGCAGAGACCAATAAATTAAATATGAATAAATTAAGAATGTACTGTAGCAGAAAATTGCTTGGAAAACAACCACCTCCCCATTAAAATATGTATAGTAATGCCTTTTATGTCTGGCGACGTGGGATTAGATATCACTGTAAATTAACACGCCATCCGACCGTAGTTGAGAACTTTTCACTTTTAACAAGGACTTATAAAAAAAGCATTTACTCTAGTGTGTTCGCTAATTAATTTGATATTCAAATGAGCTTATGTATTATAATTGCAAATATCCCAAATAAGAGCAGTTTGGGAAAAAAATGAGGGATAGTGTCAACAAAGATTGATGAAGCTTGCTTTGAAAATGCCATCTGTTTCAGATGTTTACTCGAGGCGGAGCGTTTCTCCTCTTAAGAAACGCGTCTGCGGTTGTGTCAGCACCCAACAAGCCACACCGACTCCGCTTTGCGTTGAAGGGGATCAGGGACATCAGCATGTGAGATGAGCTCCTGCCGATAACGTCCCTGCAACGTTGGTGTGACATTGTAGCCGCATTAGCTCATTACTACAATGTCATGGGCGACATGGTGAGGATGCTGTGCATTAGGAGGAACTCGACTGCAGGTATCACGTCTCTGCAGATGAGCTGATTAATTAGGAGAAGCACCATTAAGGTTATTGAGTTGCGACTCCCTGTACGAGGAGATGCTGGGTCCGGCGTGGGTGGGAGACCGGAGGGGGGCACTTACAATCCCTTCTCCCTCTATTCCTCAACCTCAAGTGACATTAGCACCTCCTGCACACCTGCAAACTCCTGGAGTCACACAGCGGGCCGCATCTCCGCATCCCTCAGTGCCTCTGACTCCAGGATCTAAAAGAGGCGACCGATTTTTAATTCCCCCTCTCCTCCTCCTCCTCCTCCCCGGTGCCCATCTGTCAGGCTACACTACTGCAGAGGAGGAGGAAGGCAAGCACCTTGTTCCAACTGGCCGCCGTTCTAATTTTCTGTGCCTCTACGGCTTGTCCCAAACAAACGCCCCTTTCTCAGCTGCCATGCTACCCTCCCTGCTGCGTGCACGCTGGCTTTTCGGAAGAAAAGTTTGTGGGATAAAGATCTCCCCCCCAAAAAAATCAATTTTACAACAAACTAAAGTGTGGATGTGCTGGCAAAGAGGAATGTGAAGATATCAGGGCCATTCCTCCAGCCGAACTCCAACCAAGTTTTTCTCTCGGTTTTTTAATCTACTAAATTTCTGCTCTCTTTCACTCTCTCCCTGAGGCCTACAGATGCACTCCTGTAATTTACTGCAGGTCACATTCCACCAGCACAATTCAATTTGAAGATTTCTCTCTCTGTCTCTCTCTCTCCCTCACTGATATAATGAATTAAAAGTCTGGCACAAGAAAATGAGGGCCATATGTTGAAATCCCATCCCTGCTACTGACAAGGCATTAGCTGTACAGGAGGTTCTCCAAACATGCCTTATGCAAATTCACTCCCCAGCCTTGAGGGGGTTGAGATTTTCTTAAAGCATATAAATCATTGTTATCTTGCTTTTTTCCATCAATGGATCAGTTTGGCTAGTGATAGTCGAAAGTCCATCTTGTTGTAGTACAATCGCTCAGATCGGGTTGTGGATATGATTCATTGTGTACGGGTAATAAACACTGTCATACACTATAATTATTTAATGGCTCAATCCATCAAAAGTGACCACGGCCAGACACGCAGGAAACTCGATACGGAGCTATTGTAATCCAACACTCGTCTCTGTTCCTAGCGTGACAGTGCTTCGTGTTTTCTACAGCTCCATCCAGTGGTATCTCTCTGCTCAGAACGTTTAGAGTTATATAAGTCTGAGGCTGAACAATCACTGAGCTTAGTTCCATATTATATGATAGTTCCAGTCCACTTTGATTGGACGAGCCAAGAGTGATGATATTTGGAACTGAAGTGTTTCACTGTTTGTGCCATGCCTTTTGGGATTGCTACACAGAATTTCTGATTCTACTTTAGCTTCTTTCAGAACTATGTGTTTATTTATTTATTTAGTCGGAGCAAAAAAAAACAAAAATGCTGGTCATATTGTGTCTGAAATAACACTTACTTGATATAATCAAAAGTGATAGTAAATGCATTTATAATGTTACAAAAGAGTTACAAAAAAAATCCAGGAAAGTGTATCTTGGTTTCCACAAAAATATTAAGCAGCACAACTGTTTTCAACATTGATATTAAGAAATGTTTCTTGAGCACCAAATCATCATATTAGAATGATTTCTGAAGGATCATGTGAAGACTGAAGTAATGAAGCTGAAAATTCTGCTTCAGTTTCCTGCCATCACAGGAATAAATTAGATTTTAAAATATACTAAAATAGAAAACAGTTATTTTAAATTGCAATAATATTTCACAATATTACGGTTTTACTGTATGTTTGATCAAATTTATGCAGCTTCTGTGAGACTTACTTCAAAAACTTACTTCAAAACCTAAAAAAAAATCTTACTGACACCAATTTCAAAAACAATATGGCCATTTTGTTCCAAAAGAAAAAAAAAAGATTATGATTAAAATTCCATTTACACAAACAAGGGGAGTGATAAAAACAGTAAAACGATCCAGTGTTTGACCGTTATATTGCTTAAAGATTCCATTCCAAGATCTAAATTATCTTCATATCAACTACAGAATTAGTTATCCAGGTAATATCTCGTCCCTGATTGTCTATTGTTACATACACAGCTACCATAGTGCATCATTATTTTTGTTTCATAGCAACGTTCTGTTGAATCTTCTAGCACAAGCATGGCACTTCATGAATGTGCTTAAAAATATTTTAATGAAAATAAACATATTAATGCACAAATAACATACTGACCTTATAAAAGCAACAACACATTCAAGGCCTCATTCCTAACAAGGCCCTTTGGACTATATTAATAATAAAACAAGCTTTTCCTTGTTTTTACCTTATTGCACCTAGTTGTACATTAATGCAGTCCATCACTTCTTCTATTACAATAAAAGGATCAAATTGAAAAGATAAATGAGTGCACAAGTTACTGTAATAATACATTTAAAAGGGTTAAATGGATGGGGCCTTCAATATTCTCCCTGACATTCCCATGAACACAAACACACACTCGCACACATCCACATGCAAATAGGAGGATTGTAATACAGTCTGTGTGAGTTCTGCTTGACTATTTTAATATTGTATCCATCTTGGGGATTATTCTCTCTTCAGCAGAGAGACCAGGGCTGGAGTGCTGCAGTACTCACAGTATACCCTGCTGCTCTCAACAAGATTAGAGACCCTGCACTTTGACTCCCAATCCTGCTCTCTTCATGGTGTCTAACCACTTGGCGCCCCACCGCTCACAGTCATAGCATATGGCTAACATTAAATTCCCTTCGCCCCCTGACTTATTTATTTGTGATGCAAGTGTTCTGCACGTCTAATGTCAGTAGGAAAAATTCATTGGGAATTAATGGGTCACATATATTGTGTACACGAGTCACTGAAAGTCAAGATGAAATGCTGTTGGATGGCTTCTTTTTAATGGATAAAAAATAAGAACTATTCATATACAACAGCTACCTGATGTGATTTGGCAAAAGATGACCGGTGTGATTAGCACAACTGCAGATGTTCCAACAACAGATGTTCGTAAAATGAATAGACAGTTTTTACACATACTATTGTCGAAAATGGTGAATACTATGTTGTGTTTGAATATTGCATCAAATTACTCTGTTATTGCTTATTTATTATTGCAAAACACAGAGCAAAAGCTATTAAACCCTGTTATAGTCAATACATTCTTCACAGTCCTTCATGATGAAACATATGAACTTCCTTTAGAGAATACCATTTCAATGTGCAAAGATGACTTATGCGCCTTATGTTAGATGCCATAAATAGGCATGATGACTTCATCTGTTCCAGGTCCATAAAAATAAAGCAGCAACTAACCCCCCCCCCCCCCAAAAAAAAATCTAGTAGCTCATCCTAAAAAGAGGGGGCCTCTGTGTACTTCATAAAAAGTGACTATTAAGATCCATCCTACTAAGGAGACTAAAAGCACATTCACATTGGAGGAAGTACAGTTTTACTTCTGCTTCACTGTAAAACTGTTCTGGCTTAAAGAGTCATTTGTGTATCCAGCGGGCCCACCACGCAGCAGCGGCCCCCTTGAATTCCTCACCTTTGGCACTGAACGCAACTACTCGAGCAGTCTCACCGTCGAGGTCTAGCTGTGTTTTTTAGCCCGGAAGCCAAAAGCTGGATTGGTGGAACGGTGGATGGAAGTGGTGTAGGGACGTGGGGACAAGCTTTCGCGCCTGCTTGAGTTGGATGCTGCAGAGGCTGCTTCTGTTGATGATGGTTTGAGACAGGATCCCGAGATGGAGGAGGCCTTGCTGTAGCTTTTTGTGCTTGGCTGAGCAGGGGGTTTGTTACCTGTGTGGGACTGTGGAGATAAGACACTCTCATTCATCTCACAAAAGCGCAACAAACCACACTACTGGACAGTGCTGCATGCTGTATGACAGCTTCTGGAGAAGGGTTATCTTGGCACCATCTAGTGGCTGTTCAGAGAACAGGCAGGTTTTTTTAAATCCAACATAGAGGTTAGCTATGAAATAGCCAGGATTTCTTTCGCATACCTTTTAGGAGACAAAATATCTCCTTTTGAAGAAGCACAAATGTTTTAGAAAATGAAATGCAACGCTCAGTGAAGTGAATGACTGACCTGTGCAGCGGATGTATTCAAAGTGCTGCAGGTTTTTGCAGCAGACGCACTCTTCTTAACACCGTTAGAGGATGAGGCTGATAGTTTTTTCTTCAGAGGCTATAGGAATGAAATATATAACACATGAAAAACCCAGAGGGTTTGAGAGAGCTACAAAGCCTTTCAAGCAAGTCAGTCCATATGTCAGCAATATTAGAATTTCTGCTCATTCAATTGCAGCGCCGATCTGCATATACCAAACTTCACAAAACTGCTTTCCAAACTGTTTGCTATGTTTACAATAAAATAACATGTCAACTCACAAGGAAATCTGATAAAAATGAGACCACAAGCTTTGTTTCTTTACCTCAATTCAGGCTAAAAACTGAACTAAAAACTAAAAACTGTTGTCTTGTGAATATTGTCTCTGCTAAATGATGTTGTAATTATATATTAGCTGTGATTATTTTCTCAATATAGTTTTATTGCTTTAGTGCTTATTGCTTTTCTAAAATGCCCACCACATAATAAAGTTAGTAAAGATTATTTATAAAAAAAAATACATTTTCTTCTCTGCATTTCACATCTGCTCTGCCTTTTTACCTAATGTAGCTTTCTAATAAACCTGGCATTGCATACTATGAATACTGTTACTAGAAAGTTTATGTTCCTCTTTTGTAAGTTGATTTGGATATTTAGCATCTGCTAAATGCATGTTAATGTAAGGACACGGACATTCATTAAAAATACATTTTATTAAGTTCTTTTAGTGGCATCCTTTAACTAGATACTGTATTGTCTCTAACAAGTAAACAATAACAGAATTTTCTATGGGTGCAGTGATATACACATTAAATGATGAGATGATTTTCATCACAGCATTTATTATTTTTAAAACTAAAAACAGGACTTCCATTCCTATGGCCGTGATGAAGGATTGAGATTCTTCCAGACTGCTCTTGAAAATTTGGTCTGACTGGTCTTTCATAATACAATGAGCAACAGAATGCTTTTTTAATGCATAATCAAGCAGAAATGCTTCACTTTTGTATTTGTATGAACTGTATTGCGATACTTTTTTTACCTTCTTGTTTGGAGTGGAGGGTTTGCTGCTACTGCTGCTGTCTATGACGTCCTCGGGAGGTGCTGGGGTTACTGAGAGCTCTTGAGATGTTCTCGGCCCTGACCCTTTGTCTTGAGAGGAAGTGAGAGAGAGGTTTTGCAGTCCCTCACTCATCTCCACACTCTCTTCATCCTCTGGAGCGTTCCGGAACTGACGCATCATCTCTAAGACGTTTGTACGTGTAACAGTGGTAGAGGTGTCCCCCTTTGAACACAGATTTTCTTTCTTTCAGGTCTTTGTTTCTGTCAGGTTCCAGATTTAGTCATCCATCAAATTGAAGAGTGCTAATTAGCTGTTTTCTCAATCTATAATATTCATGACCTCATTTTAAAAGGGAAAAGAGTAATTGAGTTTTCTTACCGAAATCCAAGGGTTATCTAGCAGCTCATTGGCTGTGATGCGGTGAGCTGGGTCAACATTCAACAAACACCGTATTACATTTTTGGCTGTAAGACAAAACATAAAATAGTTACCACACTGGCTGAACTGCAATCATAATGGAACGGTGTGGGTAACAGAGGCAGTTCTAACCTGCATCACTAATGGTGTGCCACACAGGGCCAGAGAAAGTGAGCTCTCCTTTCATAATCATCTCAGAAAGCCTTTCCTTAGAGCTGGAAATGAAAGGAGGCTCTCCACACAGTCTGAAAAAGAACAACAAACACAACACAAGCATACACACAAAGTTTAAGTCAGCAATGTGAGTCTGTGCGTGGGCATGAGATGGAAAACAACATGAGAGATCTTCTTACAGCATGTACATGATGACGCCAATGCTCCACAAATCACACTGTTGGCTGTACTGGTGACCATTAACCACCTCAGGCGCTGAAAGGGCAAGTCCATGTGTCAATAATGAAAGATGTTTGAGGCC